>CAJVPP010002059.1:0-16538 GCA_910592005.1 Funneliformis mosseae
ACAGTTTTTTTTTACTTTTTATAGAATAAAATGACATTATAATCATAAGAAATTTTGATATATTGACTAAATAATACCCTTGTGATTGTGTTAAAATTTTGTTAAAATTTTGTTGAAATTATATTGAGAAATCACATTATTTTTTATTAATTTTTAACCAATTTTTATTAAACTTGTGTTGAAATTGCTTATTGATTTTTTTACTAAATTGTGATGAATAATTTTATAATGATTTTTTATTTATTATTAAAGTGATAATTTATTATTGTTGATCTACTCTGATTGTCTGATGTATTATATTTATTAATTTACATAAGTTATTTTTAGATTGATTTAATTTTTATAAATAATACATGCATTATTATTTTGATTTTTTATTTTTATATAAATCAGAATTTTCAATCATAAAGTGTTCTTTTTGTATTATTTTAATTATAAGTTTTGCTTGTTATATTTGGATTAATCTAAGTTTTATAAATAATATGATGCATAATTATAATATGATGCTTAAATTATTATTTAACTTTTGTTTTTAATACAAATCAGAATTTCAATTAATATTGTATTATTTCAATTATGAGTAAAAAATTTTACAAAATATCAAATCAAATAAATAAATTTATTTATAAAGGGAAGTATTTTTTACCATTGTATAATTTTTCATCTTTGAAATTTAAATCAACCTTTAAATTGCTTTAATTTACTCCTTTGAATCATATTTTTTACAAAAATAAAAATGATTACACAAATCATTTTTAGGAGGATAATGAAATTAATTTATTAGTTGATAAAAGAAGAAGGAGAAATAAAGAGTACTATATAATGTACAGAAGTAATAAGATAGGATTCTGAAGAAGTATAACTCGTTGAATCAATTGAAGATACAATATGGCATATTCAACTTACTAATGCAAGTTAAAATAGAGGAATTTAGTATGAGATTACAATATAAATAAATTAATATAATAATAAATATAATTTACAGTATAATTAATATCTTTTAGGATTTTTGTAATTATTGAAATAAAGCAAAAGGAGGTAAGAGGTGGACTTATACTATGGAAAAATTATATAATCTTTTCAGGATTCAATTTTGGGATAGGTCAAATAATAATTAAAAACATTTAAATGATTTTTTAGATTTATATTAAATATATTTATTTTTAAAATTAAGACACACTCGTAGGAGAAATTGTAATTTGCTTACTATAAGGCAAATACAAAATACAAGGTAAAACTGAAATAGATAGTAAAATCGTGACATGCCTGTAAAGCCTACAAGGCAATAAAAATTTCAGTTTTTTTTTATTATTCATTTAATTCATTTTTTTTTATATTATTCATTTTTTCTTTTTGCATAATACATTTAATTTCATTTTTTTTTCATTTTTTTGTTTTGTTTTGTTTTTCTGTTTCATTTCATTTTCCTAATTTTATTTTTTCATTTTATTTTATTTTCTAATTTTGTTTTATAGTTTCTTTTCATTTTTTCATTTTGTTTCATTTTCCTAATTTCATTTTATAGTTTTTTTTCATTTGTTTAATTTCATTTTTTCATCTCGTCTCATTTACTTAATTTTATTTTATAGTTTTATTTCAGTTTCTTAATTTCATTTTTTCATCTCATTTAGTTTTTTTTTTGTTTTGTTTTTATTTTTTCTTTTATTTTATTTTATTTTTATTTTATTTTAAAAAAAATAAATTTTTTTTTTAAAAAAAATTTAAGTAAATTAATAAAACTATCATATAATGATTAATAGATTACATGTTAAAATAAAATGACTAGAATTTTACAAAATAACGTGAAAATATTTCTGAAAAAATTATATTATAGTAAAATTATATTTATATAATAAAATCAGTAATAATCTACTATAACGAATAATTTATTAATGCTATAATAAATTATTCATTATATATACTGAATAATTTATTATAACATTAATAAAGATTCTTATAATAAAATCCTAATCGGCTAGATTGGCAACTTTGTTATATCAAAGTGTGATTGTATTGCATAATATTTAAATATCATTAGAGAATAATTTTAGAAACTATTATTAAACCTAAAATACAAGTAAATAATCATGTATTAACTTAAATTTTGTGTAAGCAGATAATAGGATATCTACCTTTAAATTTTATATTTAAAAATTATTGTATTTTAATAATATAATATACTAAAATAAAAGTAATAATCTTTTAATACTCTTATATATATATAATATTATATTTTTATATTAAAAAATACTTATATTTTATTAAAATATTAAAATTTATATTTAATATTTATCAAAATCATTTTTTTAAATATTATATAAAAGAATTAAGTAAAGTAATATAATGAACATTTTACTTATACAAAAATCTTTTATTTTTTTAGCCAAATAATACTTAACTCTTTTTTATAGAAATTATTCTTGCAATATATATTATTATGATTATAATTAAATACAAATTCTGGTTGAAATCTTCATAACTTCACTTAAAGATCACTCTTGATAATTGAAGTTAATCCTTTAATAATCATTTGCCAATTTGTTATAATGCAGTATGACAAATGGTCAAAATACTAAATTAGCTTAATTAAAAATCTTTTATAAATACGAGCTGAAAATACTAAAACAGCTTAATATTCCATGCTCATCTTTAGTATATTTCTTTAAAAACATTCTCTTTGCTATCTTCCCTTTACATATTTATGATATTTTCAATTTTTGCTCTTTAAATTTTATAATTTCACATTTTGTAATACAGTTCATTATTTCATTTTTAATTTTTAATTTTATTATTATATATTATATAATTTTATATAATAATTTCATAATTTTATAGTTAGAATTTATTACTATTTATTACTTGACATTTATATAGTTTAATATATTGAAAAAGTAAAAGTATAGAGCGCTGATGTTAAGGTAATACTAATTAAATTTGATATATTAAATAAATTCTTATAATAATTACTTCATCTTTATTCAACAATTACTTAATAAAACCTTTTGCTTACATTTACAAATTGTTTATAAATATATAAACGAAAGAACAGAATACAAAAATATTATTTAGATGAGTCTTAAATTCCTTCTATGTTTAAAACTTAATATTTGTAATTAATGTAATATGAAGTTCATTTTTTTATTATTATAGATAGAATTCATAATATATTTATTTATATTTTTCATAAAATGTGTAATGAAAAAAAAGGAGATAAGTTATCAAAAAGTGAAAAATAATTAAAAAGATAATTCGTAAAAAAGAAAAATTGTTTAATAGTTTATTAATTGATTTGTGTAATAATTTAATAATAGAATTATATAATTAAGTGAAATTACCTATAGTATTAGCTAGTATTTTTCATATAATTTAATTATATAAATCATTAAATTTTAAATTTATTTTAATAGTAAATATTTTATATTATTTTTTAAATAATAATAAATATTTTATTTAAATTGAATTAATTTTTAACTAATTATTATAAAAAATTTTTAAATAATAATTTATAATTTTTAATTAAAATATATTATAAATATATTAGATTTAATAAATTTTATTAATATTATATTATTAATATTTAATTTTAATTTTAATTTTATATAAAAAAATACTTTATTTTTAAATTTATTAATCTTAAATTAATAAATTTATAATAAAATTATTAATTAATATACATTTATTTTAATTTAAAAATATTAATTTTGCAATAATTTTACAATTATATCTTAACATTACCTAGATACTTCTATTACTATTATAAAAGTTACTATAATCATTTATAAAATATTATAGAAAAATTAATATTTTAATATTTAATAATTATAAAAGATAAATAAAATTTATTAGATTTTTTATATTAAAATATAACTAATAGTAAAATTTTTTAAATATTAATTATTAATTTATAATTTAATTTATTATATTTATCTTATTAAAAGATATATATTTCATATTTCATTAATAAGTAATAAAATATAAATTAAAATTAACTTTTTTTTATATTAATTTTTATAAAATTTATTAATTTTTAATAATTAACTAGAATTTGATTTTCACTACAGGTGATTATGTCACCCACCCATTTTATTTTGTATTTTAATAAAATAATTTTATAGGTAATTTTATTTCTAATACTTTTTTTAGTCTAAAGTATTTTTTTAATTTTTTCATCAAATAAATCACCTTAGAGAAAAAATCGCCTATAGAAAAGGAAAAAAATAAATAAAAAATAATAAAAATAATAATAAAAAAGAGAATTAGTAATTAGTAATACTAAATAATATAAAAAAAAATCATCAATCATAGCTGTGACAGATCAATCAGTTCATTACAGCAAAGCTAAGTTTATTAGTTTTTTCTTTTTTTCTTTCTTCTTTTTATTTGCATTGTATCAGATTACTAAACTTTATTATTATTTTTTTATCTCTTATTTTTTTTGTTTTATCTAAGGTAAACTGTTAGTCTAATATGAATGATTTCATTCAGTTTGATCAGTCTATTACAATATAAGTAGGTGATGAGATTTTTTATTAATTTTTTTTTTCTACATTTATTTTAACTCTTTAATTTTTAATTTTTTTTTAGCTTTAGTTTATTATGGCAAGGTAAGTGAAAGATTTTTATTTTATTTTTTTTTTTCTATAGTTTTAACGTTTTTATTAAAATTTTCCTTTTTTTAGCTTTAGATGAGTTTTGTATAATTGGTCTGTTATGACAAGATAGATATTGGATTTTTTTTACTAATTCTCTTTTTTTTTTATTATTATTTTAATACTCTTATTAAATATTTTCTTTTTTTTAGCTTTAGACAGATACTGTGTGATCAGTCTATTGCGACTTAGGTAAATACCAGATTTTATTACTAATTCTCTTTTTTTTTTCTTTATTGTTTTAATGCTTTAATTTTTTTTATTTTTTTTCTAGTTTTGGTTTATCATAGTAAGATAAGTAAAGAATTTATTTTATTTTATTTTTTTCCTATTATTTTAATACTTTTATTAATATTTCCTTTTTTTTAGCTTTAGATGAGTTCTATATGATTAGTCTGTTACAATTTAGGTAAGTACTGAATTTTTTTACTAATTCTCTTTTTTATTTCCTTTATTATTTTAACACTTTAATTTTTTTATTTTATTTTTAGATTTTGATCAAGTTCTGTTCAATTGGTCTGTTACAGTAAGATGAGTTTATTTTTCTTTTTATTTTTTTCAGTCTTTTTTGCATTACTAATTACTAATATTTATTTTTTTTTTTCTCTTATTTATTTTTATCTAAGACATTTTTTTAGTTCAATCCTGATAATTTTATCTAATTCAATCGATCTATTATGATACTTATTTTCATTATATCAAGTTACTAATTTTTTTTATTTTTATTTTTTTTTATTTAGACGATTTTAGGTTTAGATTCAGATTGTTCAGCCCAAAGGTAAGTTATGAATTTGTATTTTTTTAACATTATTTAGATTACTAATTGTTTAGTCTTTTTAATTTAATTAATCAAATTAGTTATCAATTGCACTTTTTCTACCTTAAAAAGTTAAGCTTAAATTTTTTTGATTTATATAAAGTCATTAATCAGTAATGTTATTATAGATCCTTTTTTTTATATCTGATAATTATATTATACAAACTGATTTTTATTTTTTAAAAAAAGGCTAAACTATAAACATAAAAGTTTGTAAAAAAAAATACAGATATTTTTTTTTGATATATAAAGAACTTCTATTCTATTAAAATATTACAGTAAAATAATATAAAAAACAGTATAACGAAGTACTAAAATAGTATAACGAAATACTGAAATAATATAATGAATACAGTAACAATAAATAGTAATAATGTTTTTTTAAAAACAGCATCAATATTTTTTTAAAAATCTTTTCTTTTTTATATATTATAAGGCAATAATCAGCGGCAATATGAACACAATTTTCCTTTTAAGTCAATTTACTTACCTTTTTTTATATTAGTTAATATTATTTTTTTTTATCAATCAAAATGTATATTTCGTTAATTAATAAATTTATAAACAAGACTAGTTAAAGAATAATATTATAATAATTTAATAAAATTAAATAAATTTTAGTAATTTTATATTATTTTTTAAAATTAAAATTATTTTAAATAATTTTTTAATATTTTAAAATATTTTCTATAAAGTTGATAACTATATATATATTTTTTTGTATTATTAATATTAAAATTTTATATTTTTTAAGAAAAAAATACTTTTTTTTTAAGTTTGCAAATAAATTTGCCTATTAAACAATTAAATAATACATATAATATTATACTATAAATAAATTATTATATTATAAGATTATATTTAATTATTGCAAATTTAAATATATATTTTATAATTTGTAATACTTTTACAGGTCATATGGGAGGTAAGCTATTAAAATCACGTTATAGATCATATGATTTACTATGTTCTTAACTCGATTTTAATAGCAAACCTCTCATATGCTTAAAAATTAGTAGAAAATTTTGATGTAAAAAGCAATATTTATTTTTATTGCCTATATTTGCTTATTTTTGATTATTTTTGCCTATTATTAGTTATTTTTACCTATTTAAGTATATTTTGTAAATTTTTATAAATTAGCTTATATGATTTATACCAAAATTTCTTATATATTTTTCAATCTGTGATTTTTCAATTTATAATTATTTATGCTAATTTATAAAAGAATAAAAATAATTTTTAAATAAATAATAAAAAATTTTATAATATATAATTTTTAATAAATATATAATATATCAATACTTTTGTACTTTTATTAGTGTAAACTTTTATATATTATATAACAAAATATTACTAATTATATAATATATCAATACTTTTGTACTTTTATTAGTATAAACATTTATATATTGTATAACAAAAAATTACTAATTATGTAATTATTTATACTTATAAAACAATATAAATTTGATTATTTTCTGATAAATATTTTTAAAATGATTCAATTTGACGTAAAATTGACAAGTAATATTGTTTATAAAAATTTGATTACAAATCTGAAGTGGTTATTTAATAATCAAAATAGGTAAAAAATTTGCAAATATAATAAATAAATATTGATTATGAAAGGCTTAGCTGAATATCATTCATATTATTTCAAAATTAGAAAATTTGAGCGAAGGGGTGTTAGCACTTACAAGGGAAACCCATTAATATCCGGTGCCACAAGTGTCCGGACATGGTTTAAAACTATAGGACGTGTATAACCTTTAATGGATGAACTCGCCGAATAAAAAGTTTGATCGCGGGCATGATAAGTTCTTAACCAACCCAACATACTTCTAAAATCATACGCAATCTCATTCTAGTTTTGTAGCTTCATAATCGACAAAGTTGTTGCTGAGACGGAAATGCATGCTTCGCCATTAGATTTCTCAGAACATTCATGATTCATACGGAGATTTGTATCATTGTCGATTTAATAAATACATATGGATCCATTTATTTCTTAGTTTGCATTAGCGTCATTAATTTCTTTCAAGGAGACAAGTCGTACTAATTTTGTTATCGCAAATGACTACATCGATAAGAAGTGTTAATTTGCACTCATTATATTATCACCTTATCGTTGCTAAACGGAGATGGTCGGTATAATGTATATGTAATATAATACAAGCAACCTAATCTGGTATTTTAATAACTTTTTAGTGAATCATGGGGCCTGGGGAGTTTCAAAAAAAAAAATATGAAAATTTCTTTTACGAAACGAATTTTAAATTGATAGTTTATCATTAAATCATTATGTAAGACAGATAATCGTACCACTAACAAATAGTAGCGATCCATACCATACTAGTTTGTTTTATAACTCTATAGCATTATTGAAATTCTTTTTATGGTAGAAAAAAATCGGAAGATATTAGTTGTCAATATACAGTACAGTCTTACAAGCATTCCGAAAATAAATTAAAATGTTTAGTAGGATGTTCAATTTATTTATTTTTTTTGCCAACTATTCGTGATGATCATTAGTCATCTTTAACCTTTTTAACCTTTTTATGATGGACCCTTTTGGACTTTGCATATAAATGTTCCAAAAAAGTTAAATTAAAATCGTCAAAACCTTCCAACCATAGAATTAGAAGATCAGACTTTCGTCCAGATATTCTAGATCATCTACAGGAAGATTACGTAAAAAAAAAAAAAAAAAAAAAAAAAAAAAAAAAAAAAAGTTTACAAAATACAAAGTCAAATAATTAAGACTTACCATCATTATTTATACAATCATCCTTAACGTATTAATATCGCCTGTTATATATATATTGAATTACGATATCAAAGTTTGGTGGATTTGATTCTACGCCTAAAATCATTCTATCACGTGGCAAATTAGCGGCGCCAAAAAAAATTAACCGCATTCTTTGCTTCCACAGAAATCTATTCTATGCATGATTTTAAGAATTGAGTCAATTACATATTCCTGTCAAGGTCAAGTAAATAGGTACTAAATCGGGAATTAAACCGTTAATTGGTTAGGAATTTCAAATTGATGACCCGACCGACATACAGTTTATGGTTTAATGTTTAAGTTGCTCCTTAAAAATAAAACTTAAAAATAACAGATAATGCATTCATTTTTAATGCTGTAATGTGTTTCATCTTTTGATTGATTGTTTAATCGGATTTTTATTTGATCTTTTTTTAAAGAATTAAAAAGTTCATGACTTTCAAATGAACATAAATTATACACTAGTTCTTCTCATTCATGTGGTGTGATTGGAGATTTATCTTAAGGTAATTATATTATTAATTACATATGTACAACTTTCAATTGTTTATTTATTCGCGTAAATAGCATACCGGAAACTTCCTTTACATTTTTGTTTAAATGATCTTTTTTTTTTAATTGGTTATTCAAATAATTTATTTCTGAATTTCTTATCGCAATAATTTGTTTTAGGCATTAAGACTCAAATAGAATGGCATGAACATTCATTCATTATATTATTTTACTGTATTTTGATGGCATGTTACATTGGAGTAACGATTTGCATAAATTTAAACCGTGGTTATCTCGAGTATGTAAAAGATTGCTTTTAATTATATATATAGTTAAGCGCGTCCACGAGCAAACAAATAAATTTGATTGCATCAATGTTGAATTTCACTGTGCCACATTACGGAATTCTGGAATGTTCTTTGTAGATTCAAAAAATTGAGCAGACAAATAATTCGTATTGAAACGGGATAAGATCGGTGGTCAATTTTCTATCATTGCATATTAGTTTCCATAACAATGCTCACGTGAATGGTTTCATTCCGTTCATGCATGACCACCTACTACAATAACGGTAAAGATTCTTCCTGAAAGAAACAAATTCACACCGTACAAAGTTCTTAAATTATGTTTTGGGAAAATTATTCATTCCGATTTACTTCCGAGGCGTGGTCTTAAATAGAGTCATCTGAATACATCATTTCAATTATTTTTGTGATAATTACAAAGATAACACAGTCCTCCAAATAAACGCATTGATGACATTTAAGGAAGTTCATTAATCAATTTTTTAATATATTTTTTTTTTAATTTGGTTTTATTTATCTTTCCCTGAAACGTTGATAATTTAAAAACATACACGTGAATATTAATTATAGAAATTTCGAGAACTTATTTTTTATATTTGAGAATTTTAAAACGAAAATTTTCTTTAAAAAAAAAAATGTAAAATTCGCTCTGGAAGATATATAATAAAAAGTAATTGACAATGGCAAATTAAGTTTAGTCACGAAAATAATTTTTTTTTTTCAAGATGTTGGGCGGGTGGTAATTACAAAACGCAGGAAAATAAATTAAAATCATTGCAGATCATGAAATTATTTTTTTTTTGGAAACTGTACCAAACCTGAATAAAATACGGCCTTCCATAAAAGTAAATTTTTTATGATAAGATAAGAAAATTAAAAAAAGATCAGTGATAAACATTAAAAAGATTAGATAAGAGATTTACCAAAATTGAACAAATTCTTTTTCTTTTAATTAACTTTTTATATATATCTTTTTTGTTTAAAGTAAAATTGAAAAAATAAAGAAACTGTTTTCGTGGGACATTTAATAAAACAAAAATAAAAAATCAATTGCCTCGAAAAATTTGACGATGAAACCAATCAACTAATTTGAATATTCACGAAGACACAACAAATTGAAGAAGCGTTCCAGACTCGTAAGAATAACTATCACGTCAAGTGATAAACAAACATGTGAGAGTCGATGGATCGCATATTTCACATTATCACATAAAGTATATATATGTATCCATTTATCTTTATTTCTTTTTTTATAACGGAAATAAATGGGAAACAAACCTATCAGGAATCTTTTCTTAAATAATGGAAAGCTGTTATTAACCGAAATAAATCAAAAATCCCGCAGCAATATTTATCCGTTATCTACACTTTTTTTAAACCAAAGTAACCGAGTTGTTCCTTATCAGTTGTTTGTATATACAATCCATTAAACTTTATTTTATGACTCCTATTTATATTAAATTTATATTTATTTATATATTCCATAAAAACTTGCTTTACTTAGATTCAGGACAGAAATTTAATGAAATTTTTTATACCCCCCTAGTATCCGCTTGGCTCATATTAACACCCTCCCCCCTTTAATTTACTCATTTTAATACATTCATTTGTTTATTTAATTTATCCATCTTTTTACGAGTATTTTTAAAATTTAAAAATAATCATTTATTCATTTTCCTTTAAGAAAAATAAAAAAAAAAAACCATTTAATTTTTAATTTTTGACAACGAAGATCAAATTAAAATATTTTTTATAAATATTTATAACTTCAGAAATTTTTTTTTTTTTAAAAAAAAAAAAAAAATCTTTTCCTTCAGTTTTTAGTCCTTTATTCCTCTAAAAATCCCATCCCTATAATGGATTCCTTGGTACTATATATATCGATATTAATTTGCATATTATGCTTTCAAAATATTTACGTGCAAGTAAAACGAAATGGGTTCGTTCTTATCTTTTATAGCGTCTCAAATTCCTTTTACTCACTTTCATATGTACTTGGTGGCTTAACTCTAAATAATGGATTCAAAATTGAAAATGCAACGGAAGCGGAAAAATATGCGTGTTTAATAAGTGGTTTGGCATTATCACTAAGTTCAGTAGCAATCGCAGGTTTAGCTTTAGCCTTATCAGTAGAATTGTTCGTTTCTTTAAGATTGACAAATCCCGCTGCGAGACAAGACCCAAGAATCAAAAGGTTGAATATATGTTTGGCATTCTTCATTCCATTTGTATCGGTTTTTTCTGGTATCATCATATTGTTATCCGGGGGCAACCAAGTTTTTGTAAACATTGATGATGAAAGCATGTGTGAAGTGTCCCGTCATGGAAATTTCAGAGGACTTTTATTCATCTTTAGAACTTTACCAGAATACCTTTTAATCTTCCCTGCTAGCATTCTATCAGTTTTTGCACTTATTCCCGTCGCGAAAAAAGTTTTTGAGAATCGTAGACTTCAAAATTCGCTTTCAATTCCATGGGCCATAGATAAAGAACCCGTAGAATCACCCGTCCTACCAACTCGAGGTGGTCCGCCTCCCAATCCTTCGATTCCCCCAAATGCGAAGATGCTATTACCAAGAAATGTTTTATTACGTATGGGACTTTGGTGCTGCTTGTTAATCATTTTCGGCGTTCCGACTTCGATAATAATAATAAAAACAAGCATCGACTATTTGATCAATGGAATCGTTCCATACAGTTACTTTCCCATCAATACACAATTTTGGCTAAGGAACGGTCATGCGTTATACATGATATTATCCTCAAGCTTATTCTTGTTATGCTTTGGAACCGGTGAATTTGCGAACGAACAATATCGTGACTTTTGGATAATCATTTTTGGTTACGTATTTTGCAGGTAAATATTGTTAAAAAATTGACGTCGTCGTGTGATCCACATCATATGATTTTCTGACCTCTTTTAATTCCCGTTCCCTTTCCTTAACGTAGGCCAAAAAGGTTGAAAAAATCCAAACAACTTGAGCTCAAACATAATACACGATCGGAATATGATGCATATTCGCACAACTCCAACCGTGTAAGCCCAACTACGACCGTAAATACGCCCATGTCATACCTTTCACATTGTCCTCGATCACATTCTATGTTTTCAAATCATTCATACCCTTACAGCGATAATTGTAGCGATGATTATGAAAGCTCGGGTTATCCAGAGGTTACCGTGAATGATATTGCGAGACCTAAAGAAGCCAGATTATCGGATGCCTTATCATATGTATGAAAAAAAAACTTGGGGGAGGAGGACTGAACGCATTCATTTCGTTGAAACTTCATCACCCTACCTCATATAGAAGCGTTTCCTTGAAAATTCTGAGTTTGTGTTACGTTACGTACGTTACGCAACGATCAATATATGATCATTATGATTCCTGTTATTTTATTTTATTTTATTTATTTTTAACAATCCTTTCATGCACACAAACACATTCCCTTTTTAATAATTTTTTTATTTTGTTTGCCAAGATTTCAAGGAAAAATATATATATATATATAAATTGCATTACATTTTAATTCATAAACGTATTTTTTTTTTTTTAATTGATAGAATTTAAAAACCGTATTCGCTAAATTTTTTTTTCCTTTTTTTCTTCGCCTCAAACAAAAACAAATATATATCTTCTGTAAATATTTCATCTTGTAATTTAGTAATTTACATTTGAGTTTTCTTTATTAGTGCAGGAAATTTGATTGTATAGCGCTTTTAGACTTAATCGTAAATATAAATTCAATTTTTTTTTTTTCTTGAATTTTTTTTGTACTTATATTTGTAATTCATTAAGAAAAATAATCATAATGATAAAAGAATAATAATAAATGCATCGTTTCATGTATACACACAATCAATCATATACAGTCGTTGAAATTTAGTGTTTTCTCATTCAATTCATATAAAAATATAAAAAATTTGTACGCGTGTAGTATACAGGAATTTTCGCGATTTAAGTTTTATTTTTAATGCAGATTTCAAAAACCCGATGAAGAGCCGTATCACCGAATGAATCATTATCGTGAAACCTCCAAGTATTAATAGGATCTTTCTTGGACGCGATTAGAAATTTTTATATTTGATATATTTTTTCTTAAAAATTGTATTTATAGTGTACATTACATTTAATCGCATTTTCTTTTTTTATTTTTTTTTTAAAAAAATTACTGCTTTAAGAATTACGGGTCGGTCCGGTTTTTTAATGTTTGCATTAAATTTTGTATTACAACGAGTTTCAAAATATAGGATGGATTTGTTGCGGAACAAAGCACTAAAGTGCCACGAAGACTTTTGTTACTGACAATACTTCTAAATAAATTACAGAAAATCTTCATGTAGAATATGCCAAGCCTTTTTTCTTTTTTTTTTTTTTTTTTTTTTTTTGAATCACTGCATTTGTTGATGCTTGACAACATATTGGGCGCGGTCGTTCAGTAAATTGATTGCTTGTCATCATCATTATTAACGAATTATTCTAACATCGAAAACATATCACCAGAACAGAATAAATATCTAAATTTTTTTTTGACTTGGTGATTAATATCTGCAAAAAAAAAAAGGAAAACTTGTATTTTTTGATTGAATTTTGTACTTTGCAACATTGACTTTCCATAATCATTTATTAAGGAAAGAACCTGATGATATTTGTAAGCTTCGAAAGATTTACATAAAAAAAACGCGAAACTGCAATCACATATTATGAAGAGATATTAACGTTATATGGTGGTGATTTCTAACTGGCGTTTATTGACAATTTCACATTTGATATTATTGTTGTACAAGTACAAAAGAATGTAAAAAAGAATAAATCTTTTCAAGACGCCATTTTGCATGAAGAACCCTATAAACAGGGTCTAGCTCAGTCTACCAAAAAGTGCGGTATAATAAGATCGATAATCATGTAGCATACTAATTGGTTTTGGATAGATTAACTCCTCCCAATTTGATTAACAAAGGTTATTTTTGGTGAGAAAATTTACATCGGGTTTACTCGACATACGAGTGTGGTTTATAATAATTAATTATCAGAGAATTCAAACATTACAATTTATTGAGATTTTTCAAGTTCATATGACTTTAATACTTTGTCAAAGGATTAACACGACAAATTAAGTTTTCATGCAATGATTACATACCCTAAAATAAGTACAATATGTTTTGAGGATTTTACAATAAGCATAATGTATGCGTCTTGATTGCAAATCATCATCATCTGCATTGCAGATCATCTTTATTGTAATGTTTTATTATTATAAAAGTACTACTACATTGTAACCTCATCTAAATGCATCCCTTTTTGACCAGTCTTGAATGTGCATTTAAGAGGGGATGCATTTAAAATGTAATAAACTTTATGATGATATCAAATGCAGATCTTTTTATTTTGCATTATCATGTAACACAAAAATCAATAAAATCTGAACAAATTAATCTTTCGGGCGGAGACTAGTCTTCGCCCACTTGATCTACAAAGTGTTTCCAAATTAAAAAGGTTTCGCATCGCATAACTACGGACATATGGGGTGAATCTGAAAATTCACTGGACGAAATTCTTCGGATTTGAAAAAATGGTAATACCACCTAACGATAACTACCAATTATAACTAATAATTATGTCATTATCAAAAATATTGCTCCACTCTATTTTCTTTATTTTATTTCTGCATCTTCTTGCTGAAGCAAAATTTACACGGCGGCGTATTCAAACTTTTTTTTTTAGTGCAGTCCTATGATTTCCATTTCAGCACAATCATCTGCTTCAACCAGATCCTTTTTTGAACGTATCATCAGCTCTCCAATAAGTTAGTCATCTTAGTTTTATAAAATATAACATCTTTAAAAGAAAATAAGGTCTTAAGTTTCTTGAAAAGTTCTGATTCATTTGAACATCAAATTGTGCATCACTAGATATGTAAAAAATATCCATCTTATTTGCAATATATTCAAATATAAGGATTTATTTTGTAGCTTGAATAATTATCAAAAGTAATAAAACTACTTAAAAACTTTCAAATCAAACTTATAAATCTCTCCTAAAAAAAAAAAAAAATAAAGCATCATTAACGAAGTCCCAGAATGTTATCAGTCGGTATTAATTAGTAAACTAAGAATTCTTTGTATGATATACAATAATTATAAAATTAGAGAATAAAATTAAAATCCGCAATTATTCTGCGTCACTAAATAACGAAAAGGTAAACTCACTGAGTAAGGAAATGCAAAAATAAATAAATCACAACATAAAAAGATTTTTTATATAGGGAATTTCAAAAAAAAAAATATCATAATAGTTAATTCAAAAATTCAAATTATCTTATTTTGCTAATAAAAAACCATAATTTTAAATATTAAATCCTGCGATATTTAGGGTAAAATCGGTCAAAGGTCTTTGACCGACCATTGACTGACCTTTCCATCCCTAATTTAATTTTAATATCTCTAATTTATAAATCAACAGTCAAAGCATTATTAAACTATATATTATTAGAAGCTTTTGTAATAGAAAAATTTTATTCTTCTTATGTCTTGTAATAATATAAGGTAATTCAATAATAATATAAAAATGCTTAACATACTTGTTTAACGAATCAGAATTATAATTTAAACTGACATCTAGGTAATATGAAAATAATATGCCAATAATAATAAATCATTATTTTTTATTTCATTTAAATTGCTAGATATACTTAATCGGGAACTTTTGTTATAAACTTTTTTCATAAAAAGGATCTTTTTAAATTCTTGTTAAATTGAATTTGTAATTTATTTAAGCTAGATTTCTCAAAATTTTTATTCTTGTGTTTTTTCTTATTTGAGCCCGATAATCTTTAACAATCTGTTTTTTTAATTTAAGTGGTAATAATTTGGATGAAATATATGAATACCTAGGATGTGCATTCATTAATTATAATTTAATTTATTTGTAAAAAGTTTATTTGAGTAATTACAAACTGTAATATTTATTTTATATATAATGTTACTAAATAAATATTTCATAAAATTATAATAATAGTTATAAAAGAAAAAAATATATATATTTATAAATAGATTTTAATTATTTTCATCTATTATAAAAATAAATTAATGTAAATAAATTAAAATATATATTTCCAATGTTTATATTTAAATTATATACTTATTTCATCATTTGTAATATTTAAAGCTTCTATTAAATTAAAAATATATATGTTAAATTAAAGAAATTATTAAATTATATATATATTATAATAATTACCAACATTTTGACTAATTTCTAAACTTTTAATTTCAAAATCTAAAATTTCATTTATTCTTTCAGAAAATCAAGTAAACGACTTATATAAAATGCTTGTGAATAATCTTTTATATTATTTATATTATTATCTTGATTTTGTTTTAATGCTTTATCTGCTTTATAAAAATCTATACAGTCAACTCTTTCTACAACGAATTTTGATATAACGAATTTTACAATACAACGGATTTTCAGTGTCAGACA
>CAJVPP010002060.1:0-16535 GCA_910592005.1 Funneliformis mosseae
GGAACGACATGGAATCCTTTCAGCAGGTAGGTACTCTTGTAATCAATTATGTCCCTTAAGACTGAAAATTTTTAATTAATTCTTATAACTGAAAAAGCTCGACGTTTCTTTAGTTCGATGTAGCTGTTTTACTGAAACTTTTGATGGTCGGTTATTAATCGCCAAAAAAATCTCTCATATTCTTACGTTTAAGCGGAAATGCTTTTTCAAATCAAAAATCTTGAGAGGTGAAGAAATCGAATAATGTATATGATTCAAAATCTTTTCTAATTGAGAACAGTTTTGATAAATTATATTTTCTGTATTTTTTGTATACATTTTATTCGTTTTTTTTAATAGAAATCATCTCACCCATTAATATTATCATTTTTTTATATCTAAGTAATACAGTCTTCCCCCTTTATAGTCACACCAGGGACTAAAATTAAAAAAAGTGTGATTATAATAAAAAGTGACTATCTAGGGGGATTTTATATATTGTTACAAAAACGTTGGTTCTGAAAGTGTGACTATAAAAACACTGTGATTATAAAGGGGGTTTATATAGCATTAATAGGTATTGGTTCTTACAAAATGTGTGCTTATAATGAGGGATTTATGTGATGTGATTGTACAGAGGGTGACTATAGAGGGGGACGACTGGTATTTATATTCAAATATCACAGTAAGTTATTTTATATATAATTCATAATTATTTACCAAAAATGTCAAAATATAATTATGAAATCAAATAGCAATAGACCATAACTTCAAATTTTTTATCAAAGAACTCAAATATCATCTTTTGAATCTTAGATATATAATTTTATGTAACTATCTCAAAGTACTTTCTCAACTTATACTGCAAAATGTAGTTTTTGTTTCATTAAATAAATTAAATATTAAAAAAATTACTTGTCATATTTAAGTTCATCATTTTTTTGATAATAATTTTGTCATATAATTTTTTTATATTTAATTTATATCTTAAACATTAAAAAATATATATTAAGAAATATTTTCTTTAAAATAATTCATTAAAACTGAATGAATAGATACAAAACTTATTAATTAGAGAGTTTTAAAAATATACAACCTTGAATACAAATCTTTTTTTTGAAAAAGATTAGAATAATTAATAAAGTTCTACGTAAAAAATTTAAATAAATGTAATTATCATATGCCTTTGAAATTAAGCATCTTTTTATTATATAAATATTATTATAACTATGGAATGAAAATCATTGTTAAATCTAAATATCTTATGTAAAAATATATAGTTTACGCTAATACTCTAGACTAATAATAATATATTTATTATACACTTTATATGATTCGTTAATACTAATTTTTTTATAATGATAGTAAATTTTTATTTTTTTTTAGTGAATATGAAACAATATTATTCATTTTATTTTCATATTTAATTTTTTTTTTGATGATTTAAAAATATATTGATTTAATGATTAAGAAAATTATTTTGTGAATTTGTAAATATAGCTTTTGAATAGGTAATTTTTTTATTAATGATTTATTTTTTATTTAAAATTTTAATCTAATTTACAAAGAAAATTTGTATTATACTTTTTCTTTAAAAAGTTCTTGTGATTCTTTAGACTCCATTTTTCTTTTTTTGCTTTTTTTTTTTTTTTGGATTTTTAACTTTTTTTTTTGGTTTTAACTTTTTAAAATTTGACAGTTTTTAAAATAAATTAATAAATTTTTTTGTTAAAAAAGAAATATTTTAAACACTTTATTATAAGCTTATATTAAATTTATCTAGAAAAATTCTTCAATATAAAAATTATTAATCAATATCATTTATTGTGAGCTACATATTTTTTGCTGTATATTATAAATAAGTTTTTAATGTTAGAAAGATGATATTCATTTATCTTAGAAATATAATTACAATAAAAAATGTATGGCTTACCAAATTTAATATAAAAAAAAATTAAAAAGCTGTTTAAAAGAGCTGATTTGAAGAGCTATTTTGAATGTAAAAGATAATGTTAAAGAGTTATTTTTGAAAGTATGAAAAAAGAGAAAGAGCTGTTTTGAATGTAAAAGATGACTTTGAAGAGTTATTTTTAAAAGTATGAAAATATTCAATTTCCTGTCTTATACTCAAGTCATATGATATTACTATATGATTATAATATACAAAATATGTATAAAGATGAATGATAAAAGAATAAATATAGATATAAATTATTTAATGCGTAATAGATCGATAGAATTTGTAATTCTATAGAATAAATTAAAACTAATTAGAAATTTTAATATAAAATTAAGAAAATAAGGAAAAATTTATACAGATATTTGTTATATCTAGAATTTTGTGTAATTATAAAAGCTAATCACAATTAACTCAATTATTGAATAGGCAGACACTAAAATATTTTTCATTATATATAGTCCTACACTTCATTTTAGACTAATTAATAAAAATTTTAATTATACTAAAATTTAATAAATACATAAAAATATGAATTATTTATTATTTTATTTATTAATTTAAAATATATTATTATATATTAAATTTAAAAATTACTATATTTTATCAATAGTAATCAATATCAATTTCATATAATTTTTATATAAATAATTTATTATTCTATATTATACTTTCTATATTTTATTTTTACTATATATTCTAAAAACTTAAAATTTTTTGAATGTAAAATCATATTTATTACATATTATTTATTATATTCTTAATTTTAGCTAAAATTTATAATTCTGACTAAAATACCTTTTTAGAAAATTAAGTAACATTATATAATTTTAAAAAGTCAATTTTGATTTTAACAAAAATTAAATAAGATTATATAAATATTAAAAAGAAAATTTGTGATACTGATACTAATTACTAATAGTGGTAAATAGTAAATCTTATTAAATTTTTATATAAATTATATAATATCATAATAAATATTAAAAAATAAGATTATTTATTAGTCTAAAATGAAATAAATATCTATATATACAGATTTAAGATTACACATATATTTATCTATATACCTATTTAATAATTGAATTGATATTAATTAACCTTTATATTAACAAAACTAAATAAAAGTAAATACTAATAAATTATTCTAGAATTTATTAAGAGTTTTTAATTTTTAGTATTATATAAGTAAATATAATAATAAAATTATTAAATATATTTAATAAAATTAATATTTTATATATTTACAAAAAAAATAAAATTATTTTTATATATATTTATAAAATATTTAAATAATTATAAATATTTTCAAAAATTAATTTTATTAAATTTAAAAAAATTTCTTAAAACTTAAGTAAAAATTTATTATTTTTTAAATAATAAAAATCTTTATTCATTTAATTATAATTTTTAATTTTTAATAAAATATATTATAAATTTTATAGTAAATTAATTATTTTTAAATAAAAATTTATTTAATAATTATATAATTATATATTATTATCTAACTTATAATTAAATAACTAAAATATTTAATTTTAGTACAGTCAACTTTTCCTTTATAAATATATACCCTTTATAAATGCACTTTTTTATCTGATTCTAACTTGAACTTTAATATTAAATACATATTTTTTATATATATACTCTCTGTAAATTCACTCTTTATAAAAAAATTTTATATAGTTTACTTATAAATTTTTTGTATTACCTTAATTTTAAATTAGTATTATATAGATTTATATAAATTCTAAAAATGCAGACTTTCTTTAAATGCATCTTTATACCTAATCCTAAGGGAAATGCATTTATAGAGAGTTAACTGTATATTTTTAAAAGAGAATTAATTAATTATATGTATAATTTTACTAAATTATTTATAAAAAAAATATTTATTTTATAAATTAAGTCTTTAAACTAAAAAGTATAATATAAAATATTCTTTAAAATTTTACAATAAAAATAATAAAAATATATATTTAAATAGAATAAATTATAAACTTAAAAAAAAATGATTATATATTCTTATATTTTATTATGTTTTAAAAGATAAAATATTTTAAAATATCAAAGTAAATTTATATTCAATAATAAATAAAAATATATATATTTATATTTAATAAATTACTAAAAATTTAAATAAAATGTTTAAAAATATTTATTCAATAAACCTTTATTAGTTTTGGTTAAATTATTAAGAATTTCATTAACTATCTTTTATATAATTAAAAATTCAAATTATTTATAATAAATTTTTTATACTAATTTGTTATTTTATTGCTTTATCTATTTATAATATTTATATATAATACTAGAAATAAGAACTATTATTAAATCTAAATAATCTTAAATAAAAAATTTCTTTTATGTAATTATAAAGCCAATTAGTATCAACTTATTATTAAACAGACAAATATCAGAATACTTTTATATATATTATCTGATTATATATAGTCTTTTATTTTGTTTTAGACTAAAATAATTATCATTTAATTTTTATATAGTAATCCTATAATATATAACTAAATATTACTTTATAATATTTTATTTATTATTATATTATTATATTTTTTCTATTTTAATTATTTATTTTAATTCTTTTTTTAGTATTTTTAATTTAAATTTATTATACAGAGATGGACAAAAGTTTTCAAACACCTTTATAAATACAATTTAACAAATTTTTATCATATAATTATGATACTTTATTGCAGTTATATGACTATCTATTATTTATTTACATAATCAAAATAAAAAATTTGTATTATTTTTGTTGTTTTGACTTAATTCACTTAATCTCTACCAAATCAAAAAATAATGGGACAAAATAAAAAATTAATCAAAGAATAACACAGAGTCATATTTTACTTGACCAGCCTAATATCCTAATCTTAACCCAATTGAAAATTTATAGGCTGATATTAAAAAAACATTTGTATATATAAAAAACCACCATTGAATCTTACTGATCTCAACTGCTATGTTAAAAAGGCATGGCGAGAAATTCTAATGCATACTATTAAAAATTTAGTCGATAGTATACCACAGTAAATTTAAGCTGTAATTGCGGTAAAGGAAGGCCTAACCAAATACTAAAGTTTAATATGAAATGTATGCATTAACCAGCTCTAATAAAATAATATTAGAATTTTTATTATTAATGCTAAAGAATTATAAGTTTTTTATTTGGTAAAAAAGTATCTGGAAACTTTTGTTTACCCTCTGTATATATTATTATTATGATTAATAATGATATTATTTCTTTATTAATTAATTTATTTAATACTTATATTATGTTTAGGTTAATTATTTATTAATTTATTATGATATTAATTTTATAAATTATTTTTATTATGTCACATATTTTAATTAAAGGTTATAATATCTAAAATTTTCAACTTGAATTTTTTATAAAAATTAGAAATAAGAACTTTAAAAAGTCTAAAGTATTACAATAATTTATACTTGTAAAGATTTTTTCATATTTTTATTAAAAATCTTTTTGTAATATGAACCAATCAAAATTTTTTTAACCAATTAAAAAAATCAGATTTTCATCCAATCAAATAGATTTTAACTATGCTACAAGCAATTTTTACATTAGGTTTAATTTATATTTTTTTGAGACGCGACATAGAATAATAAGCTTATTGTTATAGAAACTTATGAACTTTCGGAAACGAAATCAGCAATGCTATTTAATGAACAGGATTTGAATAATCGAATGGAAGAGATGTCGAGCTTGGAAAGATCTCTAGAGGCCCAAGAAAGTGAACTTGACAAGTTCAGGGAAAGCTTAAGAGGTATATTAATCGATTATCTTAATGTATTTGTGTGAATACCTTTTTTATGTTGTAACTGGATTTAATCTTAAATAAAGGCAAGTCGGAAAGTTTATTCAAACCAAATTGAAGAAAAACAAAGAGAACTTGCACATTTGTTTATTGCAAAGCAATCACTTATTTGTGTCAAACTATGAGTTTAATATTTAAAAGAGAAAGTTGATTCAATAAAACAAGATCTTAAACAAGCAGAAGAATATGCTGTCACGCTTAGAGGATCATATCGGAAGAAGGTATTATTTTAAGGATCACTTTTTTTGATCATTTAAATTGCTTACTAATTATCTTATCTACAAAGAATCAAACAAAGGCATGAGACTAGAAATTCAACAATTGGACACTGATTTAAAGGTTAATATTTAACGTTTAAATTAATATATAAGTATTTTAAGATTCTCATAAAATATCTTTTATTCTTTTAGCATTACCTTACTCGGAAGTCTAGTCTTGCTGATTCTCGACAACAAGAAAATGAGGCGAAAAAAAGTTCTTAGTAGCCTGATAAAGCTCAAAGATAATGATCGTATAAAAGGATTATATGTAAGTTCGTCGGAGCGGAGCGTTTCTATAATTTGTTTTGCTGAAATATCTAATTTATTTTAAATTTTTAATCAGGATCGTTTGGGCAACCTTGGTGTCATTGATGATAAATACGATGTCGCGATCACAACTGCCTATCCTGCATTGGAAAACATCGTAGTCGATTCTGTTGAAGTTGGACAAACTTGTGTAGATTACCTTAGAAGTAACGCCATGTTTACCGTTTTAGATAAGCTGCCCACAGTGGACATGCGCCCGATAAAACGCCTGAAAATGTTCCTCGACTTTTTGATCTTTGTTAGGCCGAAAGAAAAGATTTTATCCTAATGTGTTGGGTAATACTTTAGTTGCCATAGATCTAACACAGGCGATTAGGATCGCCTTTAGCGAAACTCGGTGTACGTGGTGACGTTAGGAGGCGAAGTTATCGACCAATCTGGCGCGATGAGTGGCGGTGGTCATAAAGTATCTAAAAGCGCTATGAGCTCGAGATTTACTTCTGAAGTAAAATGAGACAATAGCGATATTAGAAAAAGACCGTGTTCACTTTGAAATGTAATAGAAGAGATTTCATGAAAACCTTGGATCTTTACTTCAAATCAAAAGGATGAAATTCCTAAATTGGAGATTAAAATATTGAAGTTAGAGATGGATGCTAATGCATATGTATAACATAATAAGAAAAGAGTAGTGAATGCAATAGAAGAGATTTTATGAGAAACTTGGATTGTTAGATTCTCAACTTCAATATAAAAAGGATGAAATTCCTAAATTGGAGGTTGATATATTGAAGTTGGAGATGGATGCTGACGCTTATGCTGTTAGTAATAATCCATTGATGTTACAAAATTATTATATTAATTGTGATCTGTAAGAAAGATTATCACCAATTCATAATTCTAATATAAGCAAGTAGGATTGCCTTCAGCAAAACATGATGATATAAAGCAACATTTGAGATGATAACAAAATTAAAAAAAAAGATCATGTCTACTTTGAAACAAAAATAGCAAAGGTTTTAAGAAAATCTTGGATTTCTAGAATCTTCACTTTAATATAAAAAGGATGAAATTTCTAAATTGAAGATTGATATATTGAAGTTGGAGATGGATGCTATTATGTTATTAGTAACAGTCCATTGATGTTACAAAATTTATTTTATTAATTATGATTTATAAGAAATAGAAATCATCATGATCATGATTATCATTAATTCATGATTCTAACACAGGCGAGTAGGATCATTTTCAGCAAAATATAGTAGCATGTAATAATATTAGGAGGTAACCTTATTAAGTAATCAGATACAATAAGTGGTGATGAACAAAAAATATTTAAAAGTATTATTCGTTGAAACTGGCAGAAATTGACAGATCGGTTGTATATGACAAATCTGTCAAATCTGCCATATCTACCATATCTGCCAAATGGAACATACATAATATTTATTATATTTCTATTATTTATATTACTATTATTATTTATATCATATTTAATATAATTAGTATATCTGTTAGTTCTGTTATTATTGTCAGTAGTATCATATTTACCATAGATTTTCTTAATTGTAATTTTCCTATATAAAGGACATGAAAATGCTTTGGAAAAAGAACAGATTCCAACAAGTTTTTAACATTGTATTTAACATACATTTAATAATAATAATAAACACATTTAACATTTGTCAACATAAAACTTATAATTTTATTCTTGTTAATTAAATAAACTCTCTAATAAACAGCGTGTCAAGTTGATTGGATTTAAGTCATAGCTACTGTCTCCCTGACTTCAAATCATAGTTAACTTATTTGACAGAAAGAGTAACGTTAAAAAGTGGTGATTCCTGTCAGGATACTATTGACTTTATACATAACGGACTGTTAATAATTTTAGTGAAGTGTATAAAAGTTTGAGAAAAGAGAATTGAGAAACAGAGATAATTTCATACATAACGAACCACTGACGAAATAGCGAGGTGTATGAATTTTGAAGAAATCGAGAAAATACAGTAGAACATATTGTGAGACATTATTCAAATTCTCCCTTTAACGAAGATTATACTTGCAGTTGGTGTTACCCACCCCCTCCATTTAATACACTTTTAAACAATTTTCAAAATTTTTGGAATTGGTTTCATTACAAATATCAGGCTGAAACTTACATAGCAAGATCAGTTATTGCTTTCAACCTGTTTGAATAATTAAGTAATATCCCAGTATCAGAACATCGTAATAGCTGATTAACTAAGATAATTTATCAGTTGCTTTCTAGTCTTCGATATAGGATTATACCTTTTTCATCAGATGTAATATATTTGTATGTCCAAGGTGTTTCTTTTGAAACAAATTGCTTCCAACAACCTGTTGATCAATCCATTTCATTAAAAGTATATATAGAAATCCTTAATCAGAATTTAATACAAATTCAAAAAGATCAACAATTACTTCGACAACTAATTGCCTCTCCAGTACCCTTTGCAACTAGTTTATCAACAACCCAGTTACTATCCTACCACCAGAAACAATGGCAACAGCAGCTACAGGTAATCAAATAAGATAAGCTCTTAAGGGAATCTTTGGAATAGATAGAGCGCAATTGAATACGTTAAGACAGACAGAACGAACTACAGCCAAGGTTGATTACTTTCATGATACTGAAGCTGAAGATCCTGTAGAGTGGCTAGCTGCTTTTGAAAAAACTATCACTATTAATTGATGGATCGATGCTGCAAGAAAGAAAGCCATAGCTGGAGAATACTTGAAAGGAGCTGTAGCTGACTAGTTCGAAGAAAATGCCGTAACTATGAGAGACAATTGGGTTACAACCTCCAATAGTAAAAATAATTTTGTAGATATGTTTAATACCCAGTTTATTAACGAAACCTAAAAAAACCAATGGTACCAAAAGTTAACTTCCTTACGATAACATTTGGACGAATCGGTTGATTTCTATGCCAATAAATTCTGAAAACTAGTAAAAAAAGTAGGTTTGACTGATAATGCCCAACAAAAACGAATGTTCCTTATAGAATTAAATCCAGCATATACCCCAATGGTGTATGCACAAAACCTGAACGATTTAGCTATTACAGTAAATACCGCTAGGAACATCAAAATTAGTTATAATTTCGCCACTAGAAAAATACTAAGAGACTTGAGTGTAAATCCCTTTACATCTGCTCTTGTTTTATCAAAACCTGCTTCCGTTGTTAGTACTGAAATAGATGAACTTACAAAGAAATTGAAACAACTTACCATAAATTACACCAATTTATCCTCTGCGATATTAGCTAAATTACAAGCCCTGAGGAGAAGAAACAGACCCAATGAGACTACTTACAGGCCTAAAATATTAGACCAAATACGAATACTTACTGATCTCAAAATACCAGACCTAGCGATTTTATCTGTTACAACTGTAATGCTCTAGAATATATTGCAAGAAATTATATTCAGCTACGACAATATCGTCAAGATAATCGTAAAACCCGTTTTAGCAAAACTAGAGAAATGCATTTGGCTGATCAGTATACTGATAAAGAATATGCTAATTATGATTATGAAACAGATGAAAATGAATATGAAGTTTACCTAAATACCCGATTGAGATCATATCCTGATAATCCAATGTTGAAGAATCAAAGAATCAAATATGTGGAGTCTTGAAGGGAAGAAAACCTTAGAAGATTTTCTAAATCAACTGTTATGCTGAATCTCACGAAAGAATTTGCACAAACGAATCTGGCTTCAATATAACTCAAAGTTTCAAATAATCCTAAAAATATAATAAGAAGATTAATGCTGGCTCTGATTGAACAACTAACAGAGTTCAATGTCACTACCTACCTCTAGAACCTTCTATAAAGATTATCAGTTAGACAAGCCGCTCACGCTATTCCAAATTATCATTCTGGTCTAGCTAAGGCTGTAAGAGATCCAGAGAAAAAGCTTCTGAAGAGTCTAAAGAAGCTAATTTGGCTGAAAGCGATGATGAGCCCACTTCCACAGCTAAATGTACTTTACGAATTAGAAAAAAAGCCCAAACTGCTATAATCGATAGTAGCGCAGCCACAAGTATTATTACAAAAGCCTTGCTAGATAGGTTAGGCTATGAAATTGACTGAATCTCAAAAATGATCGTAGTTACAGCTAACAGAGCTAGAACTCGCTCCTTAGGAATCGTAGATAATATTCTCATAGTAATAGAAAGGATCAAAATACTAACTTCCTTTTAAGTTTTAGAATTCAGAAACGAAATCTTGATATTAGGCAATGATTGGCTCTGAAATTCAAATGCCAACATGGATTGGGAAAAATCCACTTTGACTATTAAAAAGATCAGATCGTTATCTAAATTTCAATTACCTTCACGAAAACCTCGAAAGTGGTAACTCACAATGCATTGAAAGAAATTTCAGAAGATGAATATGAAGAGGAATGCCTTGAGGAAATACCGATTTATTTTTCTGATTCCTTTGAAGAAGACTTGGCTGACCAAGGTGAACTAGAATTTAACCTATAGATAAACTTCTATTCTCCAGAAAGTTCTGAAGCTAAATGAAAGATGATGATAATGTCGACTCGATAAATGCTAACAAAAATTCAGCCGTATTTTTAGCTGAAACTATCCAAGACGAACTCACACCTATAAATCAAACCAGACTTCTCAATCATCATCAACAAGGACTCTTTTAAGCTCTTCTAAACGATCATGTCAATATTTATACTAAGAGTCAGACTAAGATCAGAAGAATAAATTTAATCAAATATCAGATTCTAACTGGCGATGCTGCGCCTATCGCATAAACTCCATATCAAACAAATCCAAAGAATTGAAAATTCCTTAAAAATGAAATAATTAAAATGGAAGAATAAGGGATAGTCCAAAAGTCCTCAAGCTCTTGGGCTTCGCCTGTAGTAATTATAGATAAGAAAGATAGTG
The DNA here is from genome assembly GCA_910592005.1 of Funneliformis mosseae. Lineage (NCBI taxonomy): Eukaryota > Fungi > Glomeromycota > Glomeromycetes > Glomerales > Glomeraceae > Funneliformis > Funneliformis mosseae. The sequence goes on from CAJVPP010002060.1 coordinate 11,257, forward strand.
ACAAGAGGATTTGTATAGACTATTATAAATTAAACACTATTACCAAAGCTGACGTTTATCCTTTGTCCTAAATCAACGACCTATTAGAAAGTTTTGAAACCGCCTAATGGTTTATTACATTGGAATTGGCAAGTAGATACTGGCAAGTAGCTATGAATAAAGCAGATATAGAGAAAACAGCATTTATAATACCTTTTGGGTTATACAAATTCTTAGTAATACCTTTCAAACTAAACTATGCACTTGAAACGTTTCAAAGATTAATGAATAAAGTCTTACAAAACTTTTTCAGAGATTTCGTTACTGTATATTTAGATGATGTCATAATCTATTCAAAAGGAAGTTTTGAAATGCATATGGACTATATATGCCAAGTATTCAAAGCTATTCAGAATGCAAACTTAAAATTAAGTTAAAGAAGTACTACTTTTGCTTATCGAATATTTATTTCTTAGAACATGTAGTAAGACAAAACAGAATTCGTTCAGACCTGAAAAGTATAATTAAAGTCAAGGATTTTTCAAGACTGACGAACCTTACACAACTCTATGTTACACTTGAATTATTTTCATACTATCAAAAGTTTATAAAGAATTTTTTAAGGATTGCTCGACCCATGCTTACTTTATTAAAGAAAGATAAACCCTTTTTTTGGAGAGATAAACAACAAATAGCATTTGATTGACTAAAAGAAATGCTAATCAAAGCTCTGATCTTAAGTTACCTCAATTTTAATAGACCCTTCATCATCTATATAGATGCATCTGAAATAGGTCTAGAAGCTGTTTTCTCGCAAGAATAATCAGATAGGAAAGAACATATTATTGCCTATACAAGTCGAAGTCTAAACTCAACTGAAAAGAATTATGCCATAACTGATCAAGAATGTTAGCAGTTGTGTGGGTCATAAGACACTTTTAACATTATTTAGGCATAAAACCTTTTGTACTTGTAACTAATCATTCAGCTTTGAAATAGTTACAAACTTCTAAATTACCTAAAGGTAGAAAAGCAAAATGGGTAATAGAGTTACAATAATACAAATTTACTATTAAATATAGACCTGGAAAAGCAAATGCAAATGCTGATACTCTATCGCGAATATCAGAAGAAATAGAAGTCTTTTTCTTGAACTTTGAATCAGATGTAAAAACTGGCTATAATTCCTCTATTGAAAATAACTATATCACAGATAATCCATCCCACTCTGAAGAAAATAATGAATATGAGACTGAATGGTTCATTTTAAATTCTTCATATAGTCAAGACCAAATGTTAGAAAATAAACTTTTGATAATTGGTTTAAGCCAATAATTACTACAGTAGGATATCAATCTCCACCTGAAGAAATGCAGAATATATATAAAACAAACATAAAAATCAAACAAGTGATAGCAGGACAACCCATAAATAGTGGAGGATCTAGATGTAATTATTCCTGTGATATAGAAAACTATCACTTGCATATATATTGTAAAGCTTGTAAGACTAATTTACCTTATAACACTATTGAGCACAAATGTGTAATTGGATACAAATTAGGTCAAATCTAATCAGACATGGATCCAAGATATTTAGATAATTAAGTATGATGAAATGAGCTGATAAAAGTTAAAATACAATCATTAGACCTCAGATGCAAGTGTTATATAGAACACTTCAAGGACTCCCTTTTTACCCCATCCCTCTTGAACATATTCAACCTGAGTTTCCTGAATTAGATTAAGATTTTTTTTTTCTATTTTTGATATTTATAATTTATATTATTTATTACCTACATTACTTAGGGTGAAAGTGAAAGTGTATGCAGTGTGACATACAGCCTATCATGGATATTAATCAATATAATTGTATTTATTCTTATATTACACAACAAATTATTCCCACAGAATTAACAATCCCAAAGCTATCAAATAATTTAAAAACTTTTGCAGTCCAAAATAATTATTTATATAGAAATGATAAAAGAAATCCTGGAAACTATTAAAGGTAATTAGAACTCATGAAATGGAAGCTATTTTATACATGATGCATAATGATCCAACAGCTAGACATTTTGCTACTGATATTATGTTCGATAAAATTAAAAAAAGATATTATTGACCTTAAATGTATGAAAATATTTGTGCATATGTTAAAAGCTGTAATAAATGTCAAAGAAGAGGAAAACTAAATAAACATGAAGATTTACATCCAATTGCAATACAAGCATCTTTCTATCAAATCAGAATTGACTTTATAAGATCTCTACTTATAACAGACAAAGGAAACAAACATATTATAGTAGCCATTGATTATTTTACTAAGTGGCCAGAGGCAAAAGCTGTACCAGAAGCAACTGCTTCTCAAGTAGTTCAATTTATTTATGAAGAAATTATTTGCAGACATGGATGCCCAATGAAGATATTAACTGATCGAGGAATCCAATTTAATAATCAAATGGTGAATGAATTGATGAATAAATTTAAGATAAAACATCTTCTATCAACTCCTTATCATCCTTAAACCAATGGTCTAGTGGAAAGGTTTAATAAAACTCTATGTGAGTCTTTAGCTAAAACTATCAAAGGAATTTCAAATTAGGATTTGCAAATTGCACCCACATTATTTACATATTGAATTTCCAAGCAATCAATAACCAAGATATCTCCCTTTTATCTAATATATAGAAGAAATGAACGATTACCCCTTGATGAACTAATTGAAGAAAATGTGACTCTAAATCAACATATAGAATCCTTAGTGGATGATTTACCGCAAATTAGGGGAAAAGCTAAAAACCATGTAAAAAAATCACAAGTAAATCAGAAAGATCGACATAATCGTAACTTAAAGAAGATCTTTCATTTTAAAATAGGAGACAAAGTTTTGTATTACCATGCGGCAAAAGAAAAGCAATGGTCTGAAAAACTAGAACCAAAATAGAAAGGACCATACTATATTCATTAAATTTTATTAAATGAATCTTACAAAATAAAAGAAATGAATGGAAAAGTTTTACAAACACCTGTTAATGGAGATCTTTTAAACAATATCATGATTGACAAAATTGGAAACCTCAAATAGTTATATAGTTCACTTATTCTCTTTATCATTTATTTTTTTTTCCTTTATTTTTTTTATTATGTCTCTAGAAGATTTTAAAGTGATTTGACAAGAAGAATCTCCAACAATCTTATTTCCACTATACCCTCTTATACAGATAACATGAAGCTGAAACAGAAAATTAAAATAACTTATCATATGTTAAAGAGAACCTCAATCCTTAGGGACCGTATATTAATGATGATAAATGCCTTCTATCTTAGACAATTATTAGAAAAAGAAACTTTTTCTCTAGCTCAACGTACTTACTTTAAAGGCATGATTACTAAATATTATTATACAGCATCAATACAAACCTATTTCATTTTTGAATTCCTAGAACCAGAACAGATTCAACATTCTCAATATCTAAACCTTCCTGAAATATGCTCAATAAAAAAGAAAAATTTTCAATCTTTAAAGGAAGAAGCAATATTGATTTAGTCTGAAGATCAAAATTTAAGGGAGGAAATTGAAACTGGCAAAAATTGACAGACCAGTCATATATGACAAATCTGCTAAATCTGCCATATCTGTCAAATGGGACATACATAATATTTATTATATTTCTATTATTTATATTACTATTATCATTTATATCATATATAATATAATTAGCATATCTGTTAGCTCTGTTATTATTATCAGTAGTATCATATTTATTATAGATTTTCTTAATTGTAATTTTCTTATATAAAGGGCATGAAAATGCTTTGAAAAAAGAACAGATTCCAACAAGTTCTTAACATTGTATTTGACATACATTTAATAATAATAATAAATACATTTAACATTTGCCAACATAAAATTTATAATTTTATTCTTGTTAACTAAATAAACTCTCTAATAAATAGCGTGTCAAGTTGATTGGATTTAAGTCATAGCTACTGTCTTCCTGACTTCAAATCATAGTTAACTTATTTGACGGAAAGAATAATATTAACATTGTATAAGATTTACAATTGAAGTAATATTTAAAATGATAGTGAAATTGAAAAAAGATCATGTTCATTTTGAAATACAATGGCAAAGATTTCAAAAGAACCTTGAATCTTTAGAATCTTAACTCAATATAAAAGAATAATATTTTTAAATTAGAGATTGATATATTAAAATCAAAGATGAATACTAATATCTATGTATTGTAACCAGATATTGATTTTGATAATTATAGATTTGCAAATTTATGATAAAGAACAGAATATTGAAAATGTCAAACATATTAAACATATTTAATATGTTTAATATATCAGATATGTTTAATATAGTTAATATAGTTAATATATTTGATATATCAATATAATAGATATAAATATAAGCTCTTTATAAGTTAAAAGAAACAAATCGATAGTTGTATAGAAATCTTTTTTGTAAAAGATAACATAACATTACTCTTCTATTCATGTATTCTTCTTATTTATTATTTTTTCTTATTTTTATTATATTTTCTTATTTTCTTATTTTCTTTCTATTTGAATAAAGTATTTCTTATTTTTCTATTGTAAAACTCTTTGTGATTATTGTGAAAACTTTAATTTGTGATAAAGCTACTCATGTTTAGTAAATTTATTCTAACTTGATAAAGTTAATAGTAAAACAATTAAGATTAACGTAAAACTGATTAGAATTATACGTAAACTATAAAAAAGTCAACCTTCTAACACTGTGTCTAACAGTTGCAACCTAAAAAGATTACACATTAACTGTATACAAAATTTTAGCTATTTATCTATCTTCTTGTCTCAAAATTATCTTTTAAGTCAAGAATAAGATCATTAAAATTAAAGCAGTAAAATTTTAAAAATTTTAATACAATATTTAAACCATAATTTATTAAGATTAAATAGCTATAAAACTAAAGTTTAGACTAGGTTAATTCATTAAAAAACAATTTGATATTTTATAATTCATTAATTGTTAAGAAAATTAAAATTAAAATTTATTTATTAAAATGATCTTAACTTTTAACAATAGTTAAAAGAATAAAAATTTAAGATTTAATTTAAATTACAATAGTTATAAAAAATTATTATATTTAGTATAGATTAATAGGTATTCAAATATACAAAAAAGTTTATATATTGTCATTATAGAATTCTTCCACTTGGGTTAATCACGTTACAGTCAACTCTTTCTACAACGAATTTTGATATAACGAATTTTACAATACAACGGATTTTCAGTGTCGGACAGAT
>CAJVPP010002061.1:0-16529 GCA_910592005.1 Funneliformis mosseae
CAAATAATGCTAGGAAGAATTAAGATGGACTGTAGTAGAATGATTGATAACAGAAACTATATCATCTATAGTATTTAATATGCTATGCTTTTCCTATAAAGAACATTAATTAGGCCAAAACAACAATCATAAATAAATTTGATATGTACAGGTATCATAAATTTCAACTCAATTTCTTTGTATAACCCACGATTAATTAACCATGAATAAAAAATAAAAAATAATTATTTTGATTTTAATTTTTTTCCTTGTGATTATACTTTAGAATTGCATGCTAAACTAAGCTTAATATACAATTTACACCTTTTTCCTATTTATTATCATTAGGCATTTTAGCTTCATCAATTATACAATTGATCTGTTTATATGTAAAAAGTTTCCAGTATTACAAACTAAATAAAAGTACTTTTTAAGGACTTTTGAAGAATATGAATCCTATTTATTAAAGTGAATAAGGAATTTGTACATTTTTGATTCATTCATACATAATATAATACTACTACCTTTAAAAAACTTAATTAATATTTGAGATCCAGTTGTATTTGGATTATATTACCATCTTCAACTACACATTAATAATACCAGGTAACAGAAATCATTGTAATATCTAAAGAAATTAATTTATAATATCACAGAAAAATAATTTAAGAGTAATCATATCTGAAAATCAGATCATATAATAATATATTATTGGTTAATCACATAAGCAGTACTACTGCTTAATTTATTTAACATGAAACATAATATATCATTCTCAAGAACATTGATCAGTAAGATACAAGCTAATAAGCTTACTTAGAATTAAAGTGAACAATATTATTTCTTTCAGTTTATTAAACCTGTTTCTAAACTGTTGATTTCTCAAAATATACAAATAATAATTATTTAATATAAAGGTGTTTTATTAAAGAAATGAATTAATACAAAAATTTTTAAAATATTACTATAAAACTATCAATTGTAAATCTAAATTTATCCTGATTTATTAATCTTCAATTTTGCTTTAAATTCTTTGAATATTTAAATTAAAATATTACTTGATAATAAGCTAACCATTTTAATCTTTTCTGTCAGATTTTAATTATATTTTTATCTATATTTCTATTTCCATTTCTGTTTTTTTATTTATCTTCTATTTTCTGTTTCTGTTTTCTAGTTTCTTTCATATTTCATCTTTTTATATCTTAAATATGATTAATTATAAGTATGTAGATAATTACATTATTATTTAATTATATTATTATAATTATATAATTTAATAATTTATCTATTCTAATCATATTTGACTTACAAGCATTTATCTTTTATCACATCATATAATATGATTTTACTTTAATATTTTATGTAATTATTATTTTGATATTTAATAAATTACTTTTTAATAATTAATATCTAATAAATTATTATTTAATAATTAGTCCTATAATAGAGAATAAACAGATATTACATCAAAATAAATCTAACTAAAGATGTTTTTAGTTATATTTCAGATAAATTATTATAATAATCGCATTACTACTGCTTAGTTTATTTAACATGAAATATAACATATTATTTCTAAGAATATCAAATAATAAGATATAAGTTAATAAGCTTACTTAAAATTAAAATGAATCATATTAATTTATTAAACCTACAGAGGAGGACAAAAATATTGCATAGTCAAAATTTACCTAATTTAATAAATTGTTGATATATAACTGGCTGTGTGATTTTTATATTATATTTGCTATATATTTCTTAAATAGAATATTTGTTTATTGTTTTGATTTAATATGTTAAAGATTGTAAAAATTGGATTTAAAAATCTTTATCATTTTTAACTTTACGCATGCAATAGATCTCATTAAAGAATTAACTCCTATACAAAAGAAAGTATTATTGCAGCCAAAAAATTAGGCTACAACAATACAGAGATTGCAAAAGCTATAAGATGTTATTGAATAACCGTTATGAGGTATCTTGCAGCTTATGAATCAGAAGCACTTTCTAAAAAATAACCAGGTTGACCCTACTTGATCAATAGCCAAAAAAGGTAAAGATTAAAGGCAATGGTTCTCAAAAATAAAAAACTAAGATGAAAAAATCTAGTAGAAATTACTAATATATTTTTTACTAAAATTAATAAGCCAGTCTCTACAAAAATAATTTGTCATATATTTTATAAAGAAAATATGCATTCCTGTATTTTTTGAAAAAGCATTTCATCTCAGTAATCAATAAAAGCAAATAACTTATATAGGCAATAGAAAGAAGAAATTGAACTGTAAAAGATTGCAAAAAAATAGTCTGAACAGATGAATCTCACTTTCACAGTTTTGAAAAACTGGATGGAAAGAGTATAGAGTAAATCAGAAGAAAATTTTAATGAAGATTGTATTGCATTAATAGTAAAACATTCTTCTCAAAGAATGTTTTAGGTATATTTTTCCTTTTTAAATTAGGTTCTATTATTCAACTTGAAGGTTTAGTAACTGGAAATATATACAAAGAGATATTTTCTACTTATGCAATTTCTACACTTAAAGCATTTTTCTGACAAACTAAAAAAAATTCATTTTTCAGGAAGACAATACACCAATTTATACATCAAAGGTTACATCAGAGTTTCTGCATTCTTCAAATATAAAGGTACTTCTATGCCTATTCAAAGTCCTGATCTTAATCTAATTAAGAACTTGTGGGCTATAGTTAAAGTGAAAATTTGAAAACATAACCCTCAGCCATTAAGCATTCATAAACTTAAAAAGGTAGTAAAAGAGGTTTGGAAAGTGATATCACAAAAAGTGTATTGTGACTTGGTGTAATCAATACCAAATAGAATTTAGGCAGTGATCGATACTAAAGAAGGACATATTAAATATTAATATTAAAGATGGTCATCATAATTAAAAAAATGGTGTAATTAAGTTGCAACTTGTGACAAAATTAAATTTCCTTATGACACAATTAAGTTGCAACTCAATTGAAATTTGAAAACAATTATGAGAACTATCTTTAATTAATGTGTTATTTGTGAATATAAAAAAAAATAATCTGCTATCTTAATAAAAAAAATTTTTATTGCTAAAATAAAACCGTGTAATATTTTTGTCCTCTCAGTATCTTTAAACTATTGATTTCTCAAGATATAAATAATAATTATTTAATATAAATGTATTTTATTAAAGAAATGAATTAATACAAAGATTTCTAATTGTATTATTATTAAACTATCAATTATAAATTTAAACTGATTATCTAAATTTCTAACTCAAATTCTCTCTGATTATATATTAAAATATTATATAATAATAAATTAATTGTATTCATCTTTTCTATCAGATTTAATTGTATTTTTATCTGTATTTTTATTTTCTATTTCTATATTTTTATTCCTATTTTTGTATTTCTTTCTGTTTTCTGTTTCTGTTTTTTGATTTCTTACATATTCTGTCCTTATATATACTAATTATAAGTATTGAGTTAATTATATCATTATCTAATTATATAATTTAATATTTTGCTTATTATAACTATATTTATTTAATAAATATCTATCTTTTATTACACTATATCACATAATTTTACTTACTTTAACTAATATATTATTTATGTAATTATTATTTTGCTATCTAATAAATTACTTTTCAATAATTAATACCTAATAAATTAGTATTCAATAATTAATCCTATAATAATGTTCTTATTTTACATAATTTAAGTGAGATAAATATTTTCTTAATTGCTAATTTCTTTTCATATTTTATAGTATATTGAATATTAATTTATTAATTCACAAGTTTCACATAAATCAGACTTTAAAGATATAAACAAAAGTGATAGTATTAAATTTTTCAGATTTTACAAAAAGTTGATTTAGCTATAATTAAGATTCTAGACAAAACTTGAAGGTTTTAGAAGTCATCTAAATGAAAAAAAATAAAATTTAATGAAATTATATTAAAATCTTATTAAAAAACCTGCAAAATTCTAGAAAAGGTAAAACTATATCAAAGCTTATAAAAATATAAAACTATATCAAAATTTAGTAAAAAATTAGCAAAACTATAGATTAAACATTTTACTAAACCTAAAATAAATTTAAACAAGCAACTTTAGCTATAATATATATTTCTTTTTCATATTTATTTTTATAAACTTAAATATAATTACAGTATACTAATGTATAGCTATAACTTATTAATAGAAATATAACCTATATTAGTAATAATAATCTATATACATTACTAAATAATTATAATAATTATGATAATTAATGATCTTCATAAAAAGTGTGATCACCATTATTATCAATTTCACTGTTATCATAATTATTACCATTTTATTTAATATATTTATTATTATAATTATATTTATCTTTATTATATTAGTAATATTTTTATTATACTTGTATTTTATATAAATATCTTGTATTATTGCCTTAATAAAAATAAGTTTTTATTTTATAATTTAATAAAGAATAATATTAATAATGTTGTGATAAGTAAAATTTTAGATAGATTTAATTGATAGAATATGAAATCAATTTTATTGCTATGTAAATCTTTATGAAGAATATTTTGTCAATTTTATTACTGTCAATCAATTATGTAAATTCCTAGATGTTAATTTTATTATCCTTAATAATCACATAGATTATAAATATCTATTTAGTTGCCTGTAGATCTGATAATTTTATTGACATAGCAATTTTATTGCTTAGTAAAATGACAACTTTATTTTCTTCAATATATTTAGTTTAGTTTATTTTATTATTTATTTAATATATATAAATATCTTTGTATTTTTTTTGAGTCTCAACACTGACGAGATGTTAATCTTTTAATAATACTTTATATAATTAATTATATTATTTATTATAAAGAAAATTATAAATATAATCAAAGTTTTTCTATTAAAGTATAAATAATATATTAAAAATTTTTACTATTAATAATATTTATAATATCTTAAAAAAAGTATTTAAGTATAAAAAAAAATTATTTTTTTTAAATTTAATAACTTATGAGTTAATTTTTTTTTTTAATATTTTTTTCAATTTTATTTAAAAATTTTTTTTTTTAAACTTTTATCAAATATGAAAGACAGTTAGTAAAAAGAAAAAAATCCACTTTTTAGTTAAAAATTTTTTTTTGATTCATTCTGCTGATCATAGTTATATAAACAAAATTAGTTTAATAACTAAAATTACTCAAAATTTGTAGATTTCTTTTTCTATTAACCGCCCTATATATTAAGAATTTTTTGCAAAACAATCTTTAACTTTATTAGTATTGTATATAAATATAATTATTTTATAAGATATTAATTAAAATTAAAATGAATATATTTGTCTTACTAAAAGTTTTTATTAAGCTAATTTAATTGAATTGAATTATTATATATTAAAAAAATTTAGAAAATATGAAATTTTATTATTATTTAATATTATTTTTAATTAACCAATTTTATTTATTTATAAATACATATTATAAAGTAAGTTCAAATGATAATAAAATATTTTGAAATAAATATCTTATATAATTATATAAAAATATATTTAATATTATTATAAAATTAAGTTATAATTTATAAAAATTCTGTTTAAATACTTTTTTAAAATATTTTCTTAAAATTTATTAATTGATTTTTATTAAAAAATATTAATTTGTAAATTTTTATATTAATATAATGCTGAAAGTCTTAATTCAAAAATCATATGATTTTGTTTCAAATATTTATTATCAATCTTTCATTACGTGATACATAATCTACTAATTAAACTATGAGAATTTCATGTAATTAAAGGACTAGGCTAAAAAAATCACAATTTTTTTTTACTTATTTTAAATGAAAAAATTTACAAGTTTTAATAAAAAATAAAATCAAAATGATCTAAAGAATTAAGAATAGCGATCTAAAATCAAGAACTGTATAAGAATAATAATTTAAAGCTAAGTATTGAGAAATTTAAATTCTTTAATTATAATACCACTCTATTAATCTATTATTCTTTCAATATTTTTTTGGTAATTAGCAATATGATTTGTATTTACTAATAGCCTATTTAGTAGTCTTGCTTTCTAATTCTCTACTATATGTATTTATATATCTTCATAATTTACATGCAAACTTACAGATCATATTATAAGAATATTAATAAAACTTCAGAAATAAGTTTCAATAGGTCTGCATAGTTATAGCTATACAATTCTTTAGTCTCTCAATTCACAAAACCCAATATTACTCAATAAAGTTATATTTATAATGAAAGTTTAGATTTTGTTTAAAAATATATTCTAATCTAATTGTTATCTCTTCTAATGCAGATTTTTATTTAAGAAAATCAGATTGTAAAGATATTATTCACTATATATAGCAATCTAATCTTGTCAGATCATTATTAACATCTTTCTTAAAATATTCTTTATACATTAAATTAATCTTCTTTTCAGGTCAAAAATTATGCTCTTCAAGTACTTTTTTGATTCTTTTTAGTTATTCTCTTAATTTTTGTACTGGGTAATTATCTGAAAACATCATAGATTGTATGCATTTCTTCCTATGTTCATTTATATATTAGCTATTATGTATTTTCAGTTATACTCCTTCAAATCTTAAGTTTATTCTTGTTGTAATCATAGGGTGTGTTCACAAATTTATTTAAATTGGATTGAGTCAACATCTTAATCCAATCCAAATTCATAAATTAAAAATCTAATTTGAATTAGATCGAGTTGATCTAATTGATTGGATTGGATTAGATTTTACTATTAAATTTCCAATTCAGGGTAAAACTACAATTAATGACACTATGCTTGCACTCTATCACCATGATCACTACTATTATAATAATTATCTAACTATATGTTAACGCTGCATTAAGTTATCAATTAAAAAAATAAACTTATATTATAGTAATCTTTCGATACCTTGCGAGCTTGATCTAGTGACAAACTTGAATCGATTTAAAAAAGTATTTATTTTTTTTATATAAGATGACTCAGAGAAATTTGTTAAAAATATTCTAATTGGATTATTAAATTTGTACTACATAACGTTAATGAACTTCTTGGTATAAATACTGAGTTTTTCATCAAAATTCTGAAATCCAAATATCTTTTTTTTATATAATAATATATATAATGAAATATAAATAAAATATAAAGTAGTATAATCCTTTCCTACCTTATTACTAGAATAAGAATTCCTTAATTTAAAAGTATATCCACTTGGATGTCAGTCAAACAGTTAAAAAAATATGATTTTATTATAAACTTTCTAATTATCTAACAGTCGATAAAATAAGCATTATTATTACTATATTATTTCATTGAATATGCTTTTAAGATCAACATGGTTGGCATTATATTCAATTTCACTTTTTTTTTAAAAATTTTTAATCTTATCGTTATCTTTTGTTACAGTTTAACAATAAAGAATAGAATAAATTTCTAATAAAAAAGAGACCTCTATTAAACTAGACAAAAATAATAAAAAAAAAGTTTAGTAGAGTAAAGATTCTATTAAAATGTTATTTTCATTTTTAATAGAATGGAAAGTTGAAGTAAATTAATTAAATACAAAGTGAGGTGGTAATGATAATACAAAAGCGAAACTTTAACAAGACGCATCTGCTATATTTCTTAATAATAATTACCAATACTCTGCTGAACAATGCTCAGTTAAATAGAAAAATATTAAAAAAAATTATAAGGTAGTAACTTTATTTTTTATTTAATACTTTAATACTTTATTAAAATATTAACTATTGGAAGGATGATATAGACCATAATAAACAAAGTGGTAACAATCCAATTAAAGTTTGATATAAAGAGGAAGTAGAAAATATTCTTGATGGGAACCATTCTAGTTTAACTCCAAATCATTGGATAGTAGTTTGAAATTTGATAATACAAATATTGAAGAAAATAACATTCTATTTAATGAAATTACTGGTCAGAATAAATGAAAAAATGAGTCTAAACTAACCCAAGAAAAGTCACAAAAAGCTAATAGATCTGAATTATAACAGGTTAAAGGTGTATTAGAGGAACTTATTTATCTTAGAAGAGAAGAGCAAGAATACAAAAGGGAAAAACAAAAAAGAAAAGAAATTGAGAGAAAGCAAAGAGACAATCAAAGAAGACATGAGTTTGGTTTACTAATTTCAGCTTTACATTCATCAAATAATATAGTATTACCTTAAACTAATAATAATATATGTTATTTATTATTATAAAATTCACATTTTTATTTTTTAATTATTTTTTAATTATTATATTATAGTTTTTTTTATTTCCAATTTCTACAATTGATTTAATGCAAAATAATATTATGCAAAATAATGTTCTGCAAATTAATACTATACAAATTAATAATACTATGCAAATCAAAAGTACTACACAAATTGATAATATCAACATCAATACTTTACATATTAGAAGTCCTTCACCTTTACATTTTAATGAATTTTAATATTTTATAAAAAAACATAATGAAATAAAGTTTAAATTATAAAATTTATAAAGTGAAAATTATTTATTTTATTTAGATATTTTGCTATCTCCTTCATCTCTTTCACTAATAAAATTGTATCTATTTCTTTTAACATCTCTTTGAATTTTTTTATTCCATAGATAATTTGCTAAATTATTTCTAATAAAATTAGTCAAATAAGTTATATCATTGATATTATTATTATCCAATAAAGTTTGAAAATTATTTTGATCGTCAAAATAATTATTATCATCTAATATATCTTCTTGTCTTTCTTCACAAATATTATAAAGAATATAAGTTACTGTTATAATAAGAATGGCTATTTCTATTGACATTATTAAAGGATTAATTAAATATTTAAATCTTGATTTTAATCTTTCAAATGCTTGTTCTACACTTATATGAGTTTGAGAATATTTAATATTATAATATGTTTGTATTACTGTTAATCTTCCATTATCACAATATGGTATAAGTAACCAATTTTGATAAGGATAACCTGCATTGCCTAAAATATATGCATTTGTAGGAATAACTGAAGAACTAGAAGAACTAAATTTATGATATAAATGGTAAATTATGAAATATTCTACTATTATGAATTAAGCCAGGATATCCCACAAAAATATCAATAAACTTTTCAGAAGAATCGATAACTGCTTGTAAAACAATAGAATAAAAACCTTTTCTATTATAATAATCCATAGGATATTGTTTAAATGCTTTAATTGGAATATGACTTTTATCAATTGCTTTTACTGCATATGAAATACCAAGCTTTTCTTTTAAATTTTCTTGCAATTTTACTGAATTCAACATGATTATTAGGAAATCTATTAAATTTAAAAGAATATTAAAATATTTTAATTATTAGAATAATAAATTTAATTAACAATTTTCTTACTGAATTTTTGATGAAAGAAAGTGACATTTAATTGTATATAAAACAGATCTAATAATATAGCATATAGTTGATTCTCCTAATGCAAATAATTGTTCAAGTGTTCTATAACCTTGACCAGTAGCTAAAAACTATAAAGTTAATGAAACTTTATGTTTAATTGGAATTTTTAGGATACCTCTTTGATTATTTCTTTGTAATAATAAAAGTGCTATTTCAGTACATAATCATTCAAATGTGGTTTTTATTATTCTAAAATGCTGCTTAAATTCTACATTTTCCTAATTATTACATATATTATTAAATCAACAAATATTACGTATCCTTTTTACTCACCTGTAATCTGTTCTTAAAGAACTATTTCTTTCAATAACACTTATACATTCATGAAAGATTAATAAATCAATGTTATCATCAGATGTTTCTTCAGAAGAAGAGTCAATTTAGTCTAAACAAATTAGATATACAAGTGAAAGAATTATAATATGTCTTTGAATATTTATTATTCAAATTTTTATTTAATTTAAATAACATTAACTCTTTTTTTATAATATTATACAAAATTCATAATCTGATCTATTTATTTGTGAATACGGATTAGATTATATGAAAATCTAATCTAATCTAAATGGATTAGAAAATCTAATCCAATCCAATTTAATTGAATTTATGAATACACCCATATATTTTAAGCGATAGAATTATGATTAGTTAACTAGTCAAATCAAAAAATAGCAATACATCTAGGATGCAATACCTTAAATATCAAAATTACTTTATAGATAAGTTTAGTTAGAAATAATAAAGTTAGTATTATATATAATTTAATAACATAAAAATAAAATTTTTTAAAAAATACTTATTTTATTATATGTTATAATATCTAATATCTATCTGTTTATACAGAATGAAGTACATAAGCATTCTTATATTAAATATGTAGGTTTTCTTATATTTATTTATTAGATAGTTGTAATAGTCTATGATAAATAAAGAAAAATAGAAATTATAATAGAACGTCTTAAATGTTTTAGACGCAAAATATCTTTTTTTTTATTGATTTAAATTTTTTACCATCTATTGTTATAGATTGAGCAATCTGATTACTAGTTGTCATCTTGCCTTATCTATCTAATAATTTTTATATATACATATATACACTCAAAAAGTGAATATAATTATATGTAAATATATTGCAATTATCTTTTATAAACTTTCCTATTGAGCATAATTTATTATTCTTTTCTAAATATATATATAGTTTATTATAGTATTAGGTAATAAAAGTGTATTAATAGATAATAGAGGCAGATTTTGTATAATTGAACATGATAATGATGATGATGATTTATTTAATATGCCAATACTTTTAGAAACTAGTTAAAAAATGTGTTAATTTTTTTTATACCCTTTACATGCTCTTTTAACTTTATATTTTTTTTGTTTTTATCTCCATTTTGTTGTTCTTGAATTTTCAAGATATACAGCTCTAATTTTATTTATAACTTTTTTTTTAACTAAGCGCTTTATTGATAAGTTTCTGTTCTATTTTTTCAAATTCTCTTAATTCATCTTCCATCTATTCCTCATTAACTTCATTTTCCATCCAATCTGTTTCACTTTCTATCTAATCTACTTCATCTGCTACTTCAATTGATTCAATATTTTCTTTTATAATTGTGGTATTTTGTTCTTGATATATATAGTATCTTTTTTCTAGGTATTTTACTAATCTGTTGTTGTTTCTTTGTCTTACGTGATATTATAAAAGTATAATTATATTTCAAAAAATAATCAAAAAAATCAAAAAAATTTATCAAATCAAAAAAAATCTGTTTAATTAATTATGATAATTTAGACTAACATTAAATTGCTATAGTGTTAGCCTGAATTATAAAAATATTGACCAATAAAATCACTTTCACATAATATGATTTGATTCAAAATGAACTAATTATATGAAAATCATCCGAATTTAAACTTTTATAACTTTTTATATAGGTAGTTTTTTAAAAAACTGGCCAGTAATTTAATAATATTTATCATAAAGAATAAAGTTACTGGTTTATTTTTTAAAATTTTAAAAGATTTTTAAATGTTACAATTATATTTTTAAGACTTCCGGTTAGAGAAACAATCCGTGGATGATAATCTGTACAAATAATGCAAATATCCAGATAATACGAATATTCAGATCATTTTTAAGTATTGCAGATTTGTAAAATTTATCTGTGGATAATTTGCAAATATTTACAGATATTTCACGAATTAAATAACAAATCTATAAATCAATCTGCGAATATTCACTATATAGTTATTATAGTACCCATAAGATAATATATTAAATATAATTGTTTCAAATTAATTTTATATAAAATCTAAATTATTCTTATTTTAATATTTAATTTGATTGTTTTTATTATTTCTTTATTTAGCTACTCAAGTACTTTGCTATAATTTTTTTAAATAAACAACATTGAATAAAATTTTTTGAAAATTTTTATATTTAAACGCATAAATCATCTATATAATACATTCACTTTTGTTAAATACATTAGATCATCGTCTTACAATTTCTAACCTATTTTGAAAAATACCTTACCGATCTAAAATCTAAAATCATGTACAAACATTATATCATAGATCATATGATCGTGTTATTTGTGTAAATTTCAAAATTATATTCCCATCCGATTCTTTTTCATACATTTTTTCTTTTAAAATTAATGATGATTGAAGAAACTGTCCTACTTACACCTTTAAGTAATCATGATAATGAAGGAGAAGGATCTAATCAAACTGCTCTACTATCTAATAAATGCTTAAAAAAAACAAAGATCAGAACGCGTTTTCAAAAAAATAAAAACATTTGAAAAAACACACAAGTATAAAAGCTGGGTGTGGAAATGGTGAGATCCTGTACTGCTTGATAATGGAAATGCCAATGCTGAATGTTTAGTTAAAAAAACAGATAAACAGCTTTGTGAAAAGGTCTATTCAAGTGGAAACTCAACAAGTAATCTTATTGCGCATCTTGCTGAATCATATCAAATTACTGAAAATACAGATGTAAAAGAAAGATCAGTATAGTTAATATCTTTTTGCTATAATAATAGTTTAAAAATAAATATTAATTAATATTATTTTAAAAATAGATTCAAACCACACTTACCAATAATGTAAGATCACATAAAGAAGCTAAATAAGAGAAACTTCACCAATCATTTGTTGATTAGTTTATTGCTGATTCAATGCTGCTTAAACTTATTCAAAGTGATATGTTTCAGAAATTTTTACATGATTTGGATCCAGGATTTATTGCACCTGATGTAAAATTGGTAAAACAAATTATTCATCATACATATAACTATACGTATCCCCTAATTGTTCAATATATTAAAGATCATGTAATCTCAGTCAACTAAACTACTGATCTTTAAACTGCCCGAAATTGATAAGATTACATTTGAATTACATGTTGCTTCTTAGATGAGAATTTTCAGCTACACAAGCTTGTTCTTACAGTCACTTACGTTCAGTATTCACATACTGCAGATCACATTAGCGATACTTTACTTGAATTATTAGATCTATGAATGTTAAGAGAAAAGGTTAATGTAATTACTACAGATAATGGTTCCAATATGAAAGAGCAATTAAGGATATGAGCGAAATTTCTCATAACATTACCTGGCAGCCTTATACTACTCATACTTTATAACTTGTTATAAGAAAAGGGCTTGCATGTGTAAAATTACTTGTATTAAGGGCCAAACAATTAATTGACTTCTTCATGAGACCAAGCAATCAGAAAGGCTAGAAAATATTCAAATAAATATTGAAAACCAAGTGGTATGACATATTTTAAAAAAATGATCATTTTTTCAATAAATAAAAGTATATTAATCTAAATTCTTTTAGAATCCTGGAAAAATAAGCACATACCTATGTCATTGCATTGCAGATGTTCAAACATGTTGGAATTCAAACTTTCTGGCTTAGAAGAGACTGCTAAAAATAAAACTATATATTGATATCCTAGTAACTATATTACCAATTGCTAGTGATGTTGATTCAAAAAGAGATGGTCAACGGCTATCTGAAATTATGCTAACTAAAGATGAATGGGAGTTATTAGCAAAATTATGTGAAGTTTTGAAAGGATTTGCTGAAGCTACAACCTATTTAGGTATTAGCAAATATGTGACTTATAGCATTATAAGTCTATTATTGAAAAAAATTAAAAAATGTGTAAAACTAAAAGATATACCTTAAGATGTAAATAGGATGGAAGAAATTATTGATGTTTTTGAAGAGGAAGAAGAAGGAGAATAGGTTGAAGAAAATATATCAGGAAGAAGGCTAAACTTAAATCAACCATTTAGAATTAATAAAATGTTGGAAAAGGTAAAGCTTGATCTGTATAATGCAATGGAATTATATTGAAACAAAGAAGAGGAAGGGGTTCTTATTTTAGCAATACTTAATCCTAGGATTAAGTGTCTTGGATTTGTTGATGAAGAAATTCGTAATAAAATAAAAGATCTATTAAAAAGCAAATACGATCAGCTTAAAGCTGATTCTTTATTAACAATGCCTACCATTTTACCACTTAGCGAATCCTCTCTATTTTCAATCTTTAAACAAAATCTCATACAAGAAAATGAAGTAACTATTTACTTATCTTTACCTGAATTAGGTTTTGATTTGGATCCTTTTATTTGGTAGCGTGATCACAAAGAACAATTTCTAATCCTTTCAAAATTAGCTAGAATTTATCTTCTGATTCCAGCTACCTCAACCCCAAGTGAGAGGTTATTTAGTGATGCTGGTAATCTATTAACAGCTAAAAGAACCCGTTTAAACCCTGAATTATTTAATAGGCTTATGTTTTTAAAGAAAAATTCATTATTTGTTAAAAGCATCCATCCTCCTCCGGAGTCTGAAAAATTCTAGTATGTAAATTTTGGATAACTGATAATATCATGTCTTATAATAAAATTATAGTAAAATGAGAATTATAAAATTGGGAAATAAAATATTTTGTTTTTATTTTTTATTATAAATGCGTAAAAATGTCAAATTTTTTTTTAGAGAAATTCACGGATATGCAGATATTTGCAGATTTTTTATTATCTATGCGATCTGTTCATCCACAAATATTTGGCATATAATCTGCAGATTGTTTATTTGGTTTCCTGCGGATATATAATAATCATCTGAATCACTTTTTTATCTGATGGATGAATAGTTTTATCCACAGATGATCCAGATCATTTCACTACTTTCAGCATCATATAATATTAATTTTATAATTAAATTTTATAATAATAAATTAACTATTTACTAAAATATAAGTTTAAATTTAAAAATCATTAATTAAGTATTTTTGTTTTAAATTATAATTTTTATAAAAAATTCAAATTTAATTAGTATATTATATAGGAGGATTATTTATATTCATATTAGGAGAAATATTAACTCATAAACCTGAAAGATCAGCTTTATTAGTAGTAGTATTTTGTGGCGGTTCTTTGCATGTGTTATGTTAGTACTTTTACGAATTTTGAATTTTTTTTTGATTAAATTTTTTATAAATATTTTAAATAATTAGAAAGAGAAAAAAAAAACAACAAAAAAAAATTTTACTTTATATGTTAAATATAATTGTTTTAAAAAAATTTTTTTTTCTTTTTACTGCAAATAACTATATAATTTTTTTTTATATATATAATATTAATTATTTAAAAGATTAAATTTGATTTTGAAGTCTTTAGTTTTAAAATAAATAAACAAATAAGGGTAAATTATTTTTTTAAATATCCAAAAATTTGGTGGCAATGCAGAAGTCTCCCTAGTTTATATGTAATCTTAATTTATAAAAGCACGTGATGATAAAATATACCAGTATATTTAGTACAATTTATGACCATGTTAAACTGTAAACATCGAATTCTTTTATTGACGTATTTTCATTAAAGATTTCTGATGCAACGAAAGGTAATTAACCATAAATTTGTTGTTATAGTTTATCAACCAGACCGTGCAAACCACTATCTGTGATTCTAGAATCTATTGAATCTACTTCGTTTTCAACTAATATATTTCCTCTGTGTATATGTCCATGAACAAGAACAGCTTCAAGAATAATACTAAGACCAGCTGCTATGAACTATAGCATATTTAACTATATTTCTTCAGCAAAGAAGTTCGATAGATTGTTCAAGATATTCATATAAATCTCCTTGTTCATAATATCCCATAATGAACATACAACATCCTTGGTTATACCAAAATAATCAGCTAAAGCGCCATTCTGTAAACATCGATGATATCTATATAACTTTTGAGTAAAAATTACAAAATACAACAGAAAAGAGTAAATATTGTGGGCACGAGGATGCTAACTATTATAATGTATACTTTAAAAGTAAATCCAATATAGCTATTAAATCACATTACGGATCATATGATCATAAGATTACTATAGGAGTTATCACGTGAAAATATCACCTTTCCTGTTCAACCAGTCAGAATAATATTCGTTTTCTACTAAAATCAAGTAACGAGGAATAGTAAATTATATGATCTGAATATGATTTTAATAGCAATCCTTATTTCGTTTTAATGTTCAAATCAATCACTTACTTGGTTAATAAAGTCTTGACTCATATTTTGTGAATTATTTAATCGCTTTATAGCTATTCTTATAATTTCTGAACCACCTGGTTTATTTTTGTTCCGGAGATAAATTTTTTCATACGCAGTCATACGCACAGATTTATAAATGATCAACAGTATTTTCTTATATGAATGTTTATGTAATACATTATAATTCGGTTAAATAAACAATAACGATAAACAAACAAATATACAGACTTTATTTTTTTTTTTTGTTATGACTAAACTATCTACGCATACCCGTTGGCAAATAGTTGAAAAATCATTAGCAGGTTTATCAGAACACCAAATCGCTAGACATTTAGGAATTAGCAAATCTACTATACACCGCGTTTATTACCTTTTTAAAAAATACAGATGTGTAAAAAATATTTTAACTTTGCGTAAAAGACCAAGAATTTTTGGAAATGATGATATGAAATACCTTGAAGTACTTCTCAAAGAAAAAGTAGATTGGTATATT
>CAJVPP010002062.1:0-16519 GCA_910592005.1 Funneliformis mosseae
AAAAATAGTAAATAAATTTGTGCAGTTTTGAAAAAATAGTTTATTATCATTTTTTTTTAATAAAATATTAATATCTAATTGGCTAATCATTATTGGCAATACATGCTTCTATTTTTTGAGGCATACTATCAATTAATTTTAAATAAGTTTTTTGCAGAATTTTTTTCCATTCTTCTTTTAGTTGTACTTTTAAATCTGCAAGTTTTTTAGGCAGATCTGAATGGTTACGCAATAAATGTTCAAGATGATCCCAAAGATGCTTAATGGGATTTAAATCTGAAGATTGAGCAGGCCAATTTATTAACATTTTAATTTTTTTTTAGCAACCCATGCTTTAACATTATTAGCTGTGTGAATAGGTGCATTATCGTGCTGAAATTTGTAAGATCAGTTACAAAACTTTGAATCAATAAATGGCAACAGGTTATCATTTAAGATTTTTATATAATCATACCAATTGGTTATTCCTTCTATTTTCACTAAAGGACCCAATCCTTTGCCTGAAAAATATCCCCAAACTATGACTCTGTCACCACCATGTTTAATGGATGAATTCAGGTTTTCAATATTAAAATGAGTGTCTGATTCACGCTAAATTCGAGAAGGACTATCATTACGAAAAAGAGTAAACTTTGATTCATTGCTCCATATGACATTTTCTCCATTTTTGTACTGTCCAATTTTGTCTTTCTAAGCACCATTCTAGCTGTTTTTGGTGTTAATTTTTATTTAAAAATGGTTTTTTTACAGCACAATAAGAATTGTATCCAATTTGATGCAAATTCTTTCAAATTGTTTTGGTAAAAAATATCTTGATCAGCTGTTGCTGAAAATTTTTTTTGTATTATATCAACTGAAGCTTTATTATTTTTTTTAACAATTTTTTTTAAAATTTTGTGATCTTTATCATCAAGTAACGGAGGCTGACCACTTCTTTTTTTGCTTAACATGTCATCTGAATCTCCATATTATTAAATTATTATTCTAACTATAGACTCTAGTTAATTCATAATTCTAATAATATCAGACTTTCTGTGACCACTTTTATATAGTCTGATTATTTGTGCTCGTTCAATAATAGTAAGTTCAGGATTTTTACCCATTTTATAAGTTGTTAGATTGATTATCATTACGTTATATTTATTTATGTTTATAATTATTTTTATTTTATATATGTTACAATAACAAACAGTTATATAAACAAAAATCAGGACTTTCAATTGATACCAAAATCAATTGATTTTATTATATACAATTTCAAATAAAATTCAAAAAACTGATTACGCAAATTTATTTTCAGATAGTATATATATTTTGAAGCTAAACATACATTTTCAAAAATAATCACTGTACTTCATTCTGGTGAAATGTTCTAATATTAGGTATTTTTTCTAGCAATATTTAACTAAAAGTAATATTTTCATAGTAAGGTGCTTTTGGATCTTTTGAAATTATATCATATATATATCTTACAAATATCTACTTCAGCTCATCTGGGTGATAATTGCAAACTATCAAATCATCACATACAATATATCTAGAGCCACCTTTCTTACCTTTATATATACATTCAGCTTTAGTACTGAGAAAAAGATTTCCTAAAATATTAATCTTATCTGTGCCACTTTTCCCGCTGACTAACATTAAGAAAGTCTATAATAGACTTGCGAGATGGGATTAAATTTGTGATGATTCATGCTTTGTGGTCTCATCTATATCCATAAGGTAAAGTTTCATAGGGGATAGTTCTGTTTTTTAGTTCTTCTGCATATTAGATTGGAAACCTATAACTATGATTTCTATTTAAAGATATTTTATAGTTCAAAATATTTTTTTCTTTATTGTAAGAAGAATATCAATAAGAGAATATACGCCATAAGAGATATATGATTAGTAATACTATTATGAAGATAAATGCATGTTGAAAAAAGAAGGAATTGGGTAATTTTAGGGTTGTTTTAGGACTAGTGATGCTATTATCTTTCTCCAGTTCGCTAACACCTCCAAGCAATTTAGACTCACTAGATATTTTTAGGATCTGCTTGACTAAATGAGTATTAGTCTCTTGAAGGAGAATCTCTTTTTTTGATAATATCTTTTATACCAAAGACAAATTATCTCTCATCTGCATTAATTCTTTTTTATTATTTATCAATTCTATTTGTTGAGGTTAATTCATCTCTTAATCGCATTAATTCACTTTTTTTTCACTTAATTTATCTTTTTTCAGATCTAAGTCAACATTCTTTAGCTCAATGTTTTGCCTTGACTGTGCCAACTCTTGTCTAAGAGAATTTATTTCTAATAAGTCTTTCTAGGTTAAAAAATATTTTATTTCTAACTCTTTTATTTCTGATTGGAGAGCTTGTATCTCTTCTAATTTTGTAGATATATCATTCTCAGCTTTTGTGAAAGAAATATCTTTATAGATGATCTGATTTTTGAATTCTTTTACCTTATCTTCAAGCTGATATACACACTCTGAAAGTCTTTCATTATTTTTTATTAATAGATTACATCTATTATCAAGCTGATTACTATAGCTTATAGCAATTTCTCAATCTTGATTGGCATATATAAATTGATTTTTAAGTTCAGTTCAATTGGGTGGATATCGATTAGATGGTAAATCACTAAGTTTATTGTCAAATATAAGGGATATCCCATTATTTATCTTATTTAACGTATGTACATTTGCCATATGAATTTATTTGAAAGCAAAAAAAAATTCTCCTAAAATATTTTTTGACACATTTAGATATAATGATTAACCAAGATAACTATTTTTTTCCCAAAAAGAAGCAAGAGTTAGGAATCATTATTAAATCAATAATAAACCAATATTTAACTAGTTTAAAATAAATATGATATTTAAAGTGTATACATCTTAAATCGATTTCTATTTGAATCAAGAGTAAATTATGTTAAGTGATTAAGAAATTAGAATTCTTACACATATGAAACTAATATATTATCAATATCAGACTAAGGTCAAACATATTATGAATAAATTTTCTATAAGTTTTTTATTAGTATTATATTGATCTCATTATTAATAAACTATGAGCAAAAAACAAACAACCTATACTCATAAATTTCTTAGATCAGATGTCACCCGCTTGTCACCTGAATCTATTGAAGAAATCAGAAATGCTCAGAATAATATTCCAGATGCTTAACGTATTATGTGTAAAAAACATTATATAGGATCAACAATATATTGTAACAGAATTGGATTGATGAATATGGCGTAGTATATTGCAGATCTAAATATCAGACATATCGGACATATTTTATATACTTAATACAATTAATATACTGGACATATTTGATATAATTGATATCTTGGACATATCGGACATATTAGATATATTTGATTTATTCATTATATCTGTCTATGTATTAATTTAATATAATAGAAAGTGATAAAATCATGTAAACTTAAGTTCGCTTTTAGTTCACTTTTAGTTTTCCTTTAGTTTTATTTTTAGATATACATCTAGTAGTTCTTATAGAGGCGCCTGGCCTAACATTTCACTTAGTACTTTAACTTTTTGTATTTTTCTTATTCTTTTTTATTTTCTTATCTTATATATTATTATTACTTCTTATTTTTATTATTTATTATCAATAAACATATTATTATACCTATAAATCAATTGAGCTACTTTGCTTTTAGTCTTATCAGAAGTCCACTGCCATATAAATTATAAACTTGAGTTAAACTGAGATTAAGTCGCTATGTAAACTTAAAAGAATCATCACTCAAACACCCTGTCTAACTGTCGCAATTAGCAAGGATTGCACATTAACAATATCAAAAATTATTGATAATAAGAGGTTTTTCAAACTAACAGAAGAATAGTGTAAAATTATAAATTCTATTAACATCTCTAGCCTAACTTTAGAAAATAATCAAGAATCTTCACAGTCAGAAGACGTAGAGCAGGTCTCCTTAGAACTGCAGTGCAATGCTGATACTTCTTCCTCTTCTACTAATATACTAGAAAATAGGACTATTCATGTAAAAGATGCTAGTAAAAATTCTATTAGCCTGAATACAGTAACTAATAAGTAAAAAGATAGGATTAGTCAAAAAAAAAGATTAGTATAAAATCAAAAAGCAAATCTTCTTTAGAAAAAAATGATATATCTAAAAGGGAATCAGATTTTGGAAAATTATTAGATATTACAGGAAAAATTGTTACGTATTTATCCTTATCTCTATAAGCTGAGAGTATCTTTTCACTAGAACTTTATCTGCATTTAATGCTATGTTAAACTATCTTTTAGTTTTTAATAGTTGCTCTTCAAGCTTTATGTACTTTTTTTTAAGTCCTTCTCACTAGTTAGACTAGAGGAGTTGGTAGATGCTTAGTCTTGCTTCTCTTTAGGCAGATCTTCAACTTCTGAAGCTTTATTAAAAGTTGGGATAATGTAAGTTTTCTCATGTAACTTCATTTGAAATTGATTTTTATTTGGATCAAGGATACCTTGAACTTTCCTAATCTATGTCATACTTAAGCATAACATTGGTTCAGGTTCTCCATTATTAATACAAGTAAAATTTTCAGTAGTTGTGACAATTTTATCATCCTTATTCTTTATACTGATTGGTATATCTGTAAACCATCCTAATGATTCAGTAATGTGTTTAGAATTACCTTTTATTGCAAAGTCAGATGGTTTATCAGCTTTCCATTCAAGGGCATTAATTGTTACATCATTCGCTTTCCTAAACTCATTTGCACTATCTAAAAAAGAATTAGAGATCATTAATTCATCTATTTTAGCATTCAGATATTGTAATGATAAAAACTACTCATCTGATTTTGATTCTTTCTCCTAAACTATATGAGACTAACACATTTTTTGCATTGCTGGTGAAAGTTTTGAAAATAATTCATCATATGTTTTTAGCTGGCTAGACTCTAGAGGTGAGATTGCATTAGTCTTATCAGCTAACTTATCATTTACCTATTTTTTTTACCAGTAGATCATACCACTTTTTCATTTCTTCTTCATAACTATTCTCATCATATTCCTTATTATCAAAATCCAGAGGCGTGTATTGGGACTGTGTAGGTGAAAGTTGAGGATAATAACACTGAGTAAAATTTGATTTAGCTACAGGATTTAATCTAAGACAGTTATTTTTCTTATGCCCTTTCTGTCTACAATTACTATAATAAAAAGGCTTTCAATATTGATTATTAAGCGACATTCTTCTTAATTAATTACTTAATTGACCTATAGAATCTGCAACACTACCTACAGTATTCACAACTTTACCTACTATACTTTTCAATCTTTCTATTTTTGCTAAACGTAATTTTTCTGGTTTATGTAATACAGGAGGTCCATCAAAAGGATTATTACTTTCATATGAATCAAGTAATTGCTTCATGTTTTTAAGAGGAATCAGTGAAAGGGTTTCTTGCTTTGCTGAGCCATCTGTGCTTAGAATTCAGCTTTCTGATTTTCTAATAAAATTTGATATTCAATTTTTTATTGTAATAATGCATTTTGAATTACTTTTTATATATCTTCTAAAAAAATTCCTTGCTGTTGAAATGTGATATTGAAAATGGTAGGAGGGGCTGATGAATAGCTAGAATATGATGATAATGGCCCTAATATCTCATGACATAATTCCATTTCTTTCAAACTATCGAGAATATTATTAATAGGTTTGTGACGACTAATTATAATAATGTCATTTAATATATCATGTCTTACTCTAAACATAAAATTTGTTTTTTTTGCGCAAAAGTATAGCCTAATTGGTCTTCATACTTTTGAATTTTTGCCTAGAAAGATGATACACTTTCATATGTTTCTTGTTTTAATATTCCAATTTCAAGCATTCTCAAATATCTATCGGCAGATAGAAAGTGTTTTTTAATGTGATGTAACTTTTGTCCAGACCGAATTCCTGCAAGAATAACAGGAACACACCTCTAGCATTTACCATAACTGGTCCTGCATTAGTTGATCGCCTTTCAGCTATTGTCCAATCTTTCTTAAGTTCTCGAGCTAGAATAATATCTGTACCTGTAAGACCTAATGGAACATTTGAAAAAGATGCAATAGTTCCTGTTATAGACTTCACATTAGCATTACAAATATGAGCTATAGTAGCACCTATAGCTAAGTTATCAAGTACATTTTGTAACTCCCAGTTTTTGTTATCAAACTCTCTTTTATACTATTCTTGCATTTTTCCTTTTACAGATTAATCCAGTATATTACGAATTTTTGCTTCATCATTTATATCCACTAAATAGATATATGCTATAAAATTATCTGCATACTTTTTATGATCTTGTTCAAAGCTAAGTAATTCAGGTAATTGAAATTCTGCTGGTAATGTCATATTTATTTGATTTAGTGGATTATTCTGTAGCATTAAAATTTGTTTTTGTAAATTTAAAATATTCTGGTCTCTTTGTCTAATTACTAGCTGAAAAACAAACTTTTCACATAACAATTCACTAATGCGGGCTTATTTTCTTGCCATATTACCTATCATTCTATTTATCTAGTTTTGAGCATTAGTTTGATATTGATGAAGATCAGCAATAGCCCTTTGTTCTACCTCTTCAGTAAGTTGCCTTCATATAATTTCATTATCATGCTCAGCTTTTGCATTATATCATCTTCTTTACTTCCAGACTATATCCTGATGCAGATTATTTTCTTTTCGACGAATTTGCCTTGTTGCCCTTTTATTTGATCTATCAGAATATCTCTAGCTGTTGCTCTATTATCCAGATATTATCTATAGCATTTGCTAGCTCAGTGATTGTAACCATATTATTATTGGAATTATACAAGTATGAAGAATTCTCACGTTCAGGTGATTTTTTTCATGATAAGATGCTTCTGATCTGGTATTGCAATTTTTCTACCTGTTTTTCAGACTCAAATAATTTCTTTTCTAAGGAAGAGATATACTTATCTTTATCTCGCACATTCTTCTTAGATTGATATAGCTGAGATTTTAGAGTGGAGATTTCAGATTTCAGTTCTAATATCTCTTCTTCTGAAGCATTTTCAAGCTATTCTATTTCTCTATTAAGACTTTGTATCTCTGATTCGCATTGAAAATATTCACGTTTTAGCTCTCTGATCTGCTTTTCATTCTGACGATTAGTTTCTACTTCTTCCTCTAATATATTTTAAAGATACAAATTATCTTCTTCTAACTTAGCTTTAACCTCTTCATATGTTCTCTTCTGCCTTGGATAAGGTCTGCGAAATAACATTCTTTTTTTTCGTGATTATAAAAGATAATAGGAGAATCAGTTATTTATATTGATTCTTAAAAAGTTCGAAACTTAGATCAACTCATAGCAAAATAAAGCCTATAATTTTTATTGATTCTCAGAAAGCTCATGATCTATACTAATATCTTGCTTTACAGAAGCTATATTATCATCCTGAGGGTCTTTATCAAAATGTTAAGGGATTGTGGGATACTTGTAAAAAAGCTGGCTACAACTTTCCATTTATTGATGTAAAAAAATGGCTTAAGAGCCAAGCAATGTATCAAATTTTTCATTTTTTACTAAAGCATATATCTTATGCCAATTATTCTAAAATCATGAAGCTAAATACTGTGCATCAATGTGATTTAATCAAAATATCATATGATGAAGATGTAAATACAAATTTACTAGATGATGGCCTAATATATTATTATGTATTATTAGTTATAGACTGCGCGACTAGATTTAAAGATTTTATTTTTTTAACATTAAAAATAATGAGAAGTTGCGGAAGCATTTAAGAGTATATATGATAATTCTGATAAGCCTCTCAACTGGCCTCAAAAATTACAATGTGATAAGGGTATTGAGTTTATGGAATACATGACTTTATTAATGAATGAACATGACGTTGAAATCTGAAGGATTATAGCACATTTCAGACATACAAGCTTGGCTATTCTTGACAATTATACTGAATATTTTTCTAGAAGAATTTTTAAAAATTAGTATTCGGTAGAGTTTCTCCTACCTACTGGCAAGCGTTGTAGAGAATATAAGCAGTTTGCAAGAAAAATTGTTAATAATATGAATAATAGTCTAACTCGATTGATTAGAATGAGTCCTAATAACATCACAAAACTTGAGCAAATATATTTCAAACTATCAGTAAAATATAATCGCACTATAGGCATTGATGAACCTCAACTACCAAAGGGTACTACTGTCCTAGAGGT
This sequence comes from Funneliformis mosseae, assembly GCA_910592005.1. Classification (NCBI taxonomy): domain Eukaryota; kingdom Fungi; phylum Glomeromycota; class Glomeromycetes; order Glomerales; family Glomeraceae; genus Funneliformis; species Funneliformis mosseae. Next base: position 8,228 of record CAJVPP010002062.1, read on the forward strand.
ATATTCCGAATATGATCAATCTGTATATCTGATTATCCATTCAAAATTTGACCAGATTCGAATTGATCTGTTTGTATTACAGGATTGACTGGATAAAAACTGGATTTGCTGATCAATCTAATAACGTGTTTCAAATATGAAGCCTCTGATCATTACCATTTTTGAAAACTGGATTACACAGATTACATAGAGTACCAGGACCGCAGAAATCAAAAAAATATGAAACAAATTTTTTGTGAAATGATACTCACTAAAAGGAAATGATTGGCATTATAGTTGCACAAAGCATTAGAAATACAGAAATTTAAAAATAGAAAAATTTTTTTGTGGAATGGCTATTATCAGAAAAGAAAATTGATCAATATACTTGCATACATAGAAATTAAAAATCATGTGATTTTTCGTAATTTTCATAATTCTGCCTAAAATTTATAATTCCAGCAAGAATTATGAAAATTGATCAGATTATATCAGATAGTCTGAAATTTGACCGAATCAGATGACAGATTGATTAGATTTTACTGAAACTGACCTCTATACTGTCTGATTCTTATTTGTTAAAGGAGAATAGGAAAATGATCCTTTGAACGATGCAGAATAACAGATCTAATATGGTGTCTTAGTAAAGATGGCACCTCAATTAGTTGCAACAAGTGACAAATAAGTATCACAATGTTGCAACGAATTGCAACATTATTAAAATTTAAGTTGCAACAAGTGACAAATAAGCGTCACAATATTGCAACGCTATCTTTATGTCTTAGTCTATATACAGTCAACGACTAAAATTATGCGGACATTTTAAAATCAAAAAAAAATTATATACACATAATAAAATAAAATAATATTTTAACAAAATAAATACAAATATATCTTTATTTATAAAAAATTTAATAATTAATCCTATTTCCATTTGCGACAATTCGCCGCAGTATAATATCGATCAGTTTTTTGCAATATTTTGAAGGAATATCTTTTCATGCATCCTTTAAATACTTTCAAACTAGATGGTGGTGGAGTTGGTGTTAAAGAACTAGATTTCGCGAAGACGTTTAAGAATAATATAAATAGCTGTTTTATTGCTCCTTAGCTGTTTAGCCATGGTATAACCTGACTGTTCACATTTATAACATAAGCAATAGCACCACGAGTTTTGGGAGTAAGTACTTCATATTTGACATGAACTTACTTAAAAGTGAAAAGTTTTGGGGTATTGTTTATCATTATAAGTAAAAAAAGAACATATTATTTTTAATTATGTAATCATGTAAAGATCAAGCTGCCTAATTTTGACAAATAAAAATGTCCACATAATTTTGATCATTAACTGTAAGATTCAGAGAATTGTTGTTGAAAAGAATCCTCCAATGTCTATTTTATATTATTTAAATGAATCAAGGCCTCAACGACCCTTTGTAAGAGAATAGTTTAATACATATTAAAGAAAAATCTATGTTACTTCCTAGGTAGATATTGGGAGATAATCAAATGCGTATAAGATGCTTCTTATAAAAATTTCTAAGTCTATTATACAGTAGGGTATAGTTATAAGGATTACTTCTTCTCTGTAGTATAGCGTTCTCTTTTTTCAATCACGTCAGATTTGTGTGTCTAGATTCATCTGCCCTTGCAGGTGAAAAAAAAGGATAATTTGGTAATATTGGTTACTACTATATTCAAAGGCTAAAGCTAATTTTTTATTATAACTATCTAAATATAATCCCTTCAGAATTTAAGCTTTCAGAATGAAAATTTTTTATGTAATAAATCCTCAAATATATACTACCATGTTCTTTTCAATACATTAGGACAAATGATGCACTATTTATAATTCTGTTTCATATTTTTATATAGTGCCTCCTATTGATGATCTTTTTTACATAACTATAAATATATATTAGGATTAACTTTGTCTAAGTATCTTCCTTCACGTCTCTGGGTATATGCTAAAGCTTTAGTGTCAATTTCGTCTTGCATTTTATAGATGCAATAAAATATCACATATAGAAATTTGTGGTAGTGATCACCAGCTTCTGACTAATTTGATCAGAAGAATCAATCTGAATATATACAAATTCAGAAAAGTAAAATTAAACTTGGTTACTACTATTGCATAAGTAAAAAATAAGTATTATCAGTATTCTTAGCAGGAAGTGGCAATTTTGGCTAAGGGTATTTGACAATACAGCTTAACAATTTTATCTATATATTCACTCTTTTTATATATTATTGATATCATCAAGTAAATCAATATCTTTTAACAATTTTTTCGTCTGTTTATAAAGATTTTGCCATTATACATGAAATTTATTTTGTAAAACAGAAGACTTAATAAGATAGGAGAGAATTCTTATAAGATTATTTATATGGAATTTGATTACTGCATGAACATTTGCAATTTTTTCTCCTGCTGTAATCCAATTATAATATGGAGTATAAAGAACTGTATAAATACAGATTATTTCTTGTTTACTCCAGTCTAACTGATATTTTATAAAATCAAGATCTTTATGAAGTTCCCTTTCTTTTTGCTTTAAAATAACTTGAAATATTTTAAAATTTCATTAATAATTCACAGTAAGACAGGAATATAGTATATCTTTAATCTTGAGATTATTAAAAATTAATTCAAGCAGTTCAGAACAAACAAGTGGACGCAGCCCAAAATTTTTTTGTGCAAGTAGCATAATACAATGTATGGAAATATTAAGTATAAAATTACATGTATATTTCCCAAATCTTCAAAATAAAATTTTGGATGAATACGCTTGCTGACAAAACACTGAATCAGTAATAGTACCTAAAAGTAAACGATAAGGTAGTATTCAAAAGTAATCAATGCAATAATAACCCAAAGTATCATACATAAGATACCCCAAAATAGTAACTATACGAGAAAGAATTCTAGGAAGGCTCAGGCGAAAACTAGGGTATAAATTTAGTAGTACACCAAAGTAGAATAATATATAAGAAGAAAATAAGAAGTTATGCTTTGGTGTATTACTGTTGATAGGTAGAAAAAAGATCGATATGATAGTATCCTAAAGTATTCTGGAGTAGTAACTATACAGGAAAGAGTTCTAGGAATGTAAGAGCGAAAAATAAGATATAAATTTAGTAGTACATCAAAGTAGAATAATATATAGGAAAGAAAATAAGAAATTATGCTTTAGTGTATTACCGCTGATAGGCAGGAAAAAGGTTAGGAAGGCAGAAAGGTTCAGAAAGATGCACAAAAAAAGGGTATAAAAGATCAATATAGTAATAGCCTAAAGTAATCAAATATAGGGGTACCCCAAAGTAGCAACTATATGAGAAAGAATTCTAGAAAGGCTCAGGCGAAAACTAAGGTATAGATTTGGTAATACACCAAAGTAGAATAATATATAGGAAAGAAAATAAGAAATTATGCTTTGGTATACTATCGCCAATAGGCAGGAAAAAGGTCAGGAAGGCAAAAAGGCTCAGGAAGATGCACAAAAAAAGGGTATGAAAGCAATATAGCCTAAACTAATTTAGCACTTTGTGCCTCATCCTTGGCAATCACGAAAGGCAAGATTGTAAGAATAGCGTAATACTGGCATTTCGCAAAAACTTAACAAAATACTAATAAATAGGTGCACGCAAATTGAACTTTTTTACATATAGTACTCGTATGGATATTACCATGCCTGATATTTACTCTATATTCGATTAAGATGAAATATGATAGAAACACTTATGGAATATGAATATATTTTATAAAATGAATAAGATAAACATTATACTTATTTGTTTTGTAATAATGGTCTAACAACATTTCGTAAAATTATATATTGAATCACATGATAATAATTTGAACTCTAGAGATGTGAAAATGGCATACTTATACTAGTGTAATAGTTGGTCGCAAATGATACACTTCTGGCAATCAAATGGGTCAAGCTAAGGAATATAATAACTCAGCATTCAAACAAGCATATGAAACTGGTGAACTAATAGAACTATACTAGTTCCTTATTTCCCCTCTAAATCACTTCTATAATGCTACTATAGTTTCAGGTGGGATCGTCCCATATAAGAAAAACAGTTACATAATTTATTAAAAATTTTTTTATATAGTATAAAGTAATTTTTCAGGGGTCTTACATTAGCACATTCTTGCAATGAATTGTGGGTAAATAAATTAGACAAACTTGAAGCTTTTGCATCATATTATAATAATAACTGTTAAATCCACTTAAATTCAACAACTTTTATAACACAATTGACCCGATAAAAACATATCTGAAAAGAAGTCTTATACAGAATGTAAAACAACCGAGTCAACTAGATTTCACATGTTGAAAGGAAATAAATGGAAAGAAGTCAAAAATAATAACTTGGTGAAAGCAACATAGACGGAAGGTATTGTTCTATGTAATATTTGTTATATAAATTTTGTAGAAAACCCTTTAAAAAGAGGATTTAAAAGAGCAAGAACTATGACTGAAGAAGTTATGAGTGAAGCTGTAGACGAAAATGCCACAGATAAAGAAGAGATAAGTACGAAGATTGATCTTACTAAAGCCATCAAAGCGATAGCAAAAATCTTTTATGAAAGAGAGCATTTAAGGAATGAAGGTCCTATATATGAATTTGATGAAATGCAGAGATTGCTTCAGGAAATTGAACTAAGCTTGAAAGATTTTTTTGACCAACTTTATTTAGCAGCTCGACCACTCGAACATAACGAACAAATAATAGGCCATATGAAAAATTTAATGGTATTCATTTGTTATATTCTTGCTTCTTTAAATAATACAAAAATTAATTCTTTCAACTTTGATCTTGCATTCTATTTAGATTTGGTAGGTACAAGTAATGAAGGCTTGAATACAATGGCAAATCTTGGAGCGACTACAATATCAAGATCGGTAGATCGTAAGAAGAAAGAAATTTCAGATTCGTATGGAAAATATGTAGAAAATGCTATTGCAAAATATTCAGAACAGGCTTTTGTGTTGAATATTGATGATTATCACAATATTCACATTCAACGGCAATCTGATACAACTAGTACATCTTGGGCAGCATATATGGCAACAATCGTAATGAATCCTTGTCCCATGTCAGTGATACCACGTGATAGGGCATTTAATCCAAAAATCATCGACGATAAGCTGATTATGAAGCATTTTGATAATTGATTTATTGCAAACCTTAGAATCTCTTATAATGATTGTATGCGAGACTATATAGGTAAAGAATGTACTGATAATGAGCTCATGAACAGATTAATATTGCACAGTTATAATGATAGGTTAATGGAAAGAAAAACTAGTCAGCATGTGAAAAATGCTATTCTTTTTGATTTTGTTGAGAGTAGTTTGAAAGGCATGGAAGATTATATAAAAGCTCTCCAAATCGTTCATGATCAAGAGCCAATGCAATCGTTTCTTTCCGATTACGCAATTTCCATCATTGCAGACTGGCCTGGTCAGTTTTATATTCGTAAAGCTATTGCACACTGGCTTCTTCTCAACAACGAATTGATTCCTTCATTTGTTACAACTTTTTTGCCTATGATGGGTCCTCTTCATGTATTGTTGAATACTCGAGAGCTTGTTTTTTTGAAAAATTCACATTTGTTCAATGATATCTACAAAGGGATATTCGGAATGCATAAGGATCTTGGTAAGAAGTCACGGCCATGGCAAATTGATTTAATTCTTCACATAATATGCATGGCGTGACTTGATATAGATAACATCATTTTTTTCAAGTTTGGTCGTTCATGCAAGAATATCGAATTTTTATATTTAACTGATCTTTTGAGCTATTTAATCCCTTTAGTCCTTGATGTTTATGCAATGCACTACTGAGAAGGTAATTGGCCAGCCTATGAAGAAGCTTATATGCAGTGTTAGAGTGATCTTTTTCTTTGATTTGACCGAAGAAATTATAAACGTGCTCCTTTGATGTTCTTCTCTGATATATTTTATTGGATAGAGATGAATAATCCGATGATTAATATAGTTATTAATTGCCTTGCCTCTTTAAGTGATTGTTCTATAAAAATCATTCACAGCATCATTCGATGACGTACAGCTAAGTTCTTTACTGCATAATAATTGCAAAAGGAGGTTCATTTTATTTTTTAGCATCGAAAGGATAATACTTTTCGACAGCATTTTGTGAATTCTGTGAAATATCCATATACGCTAAAGCAACTGCATACACTTTTCCAAAAGTATTCTATATTACTTTTAGATGTATTTACAAAAATATACCAAGCATGACATCAGTATCCTTCAATTATTAAGACATTATCTGATGGAATTAACTCGTATAAGTTGCCTTCTTTAGGTTACGAAATAACTGACCGTCACATTTCGTAAGGTTTTGTTACCTCTAAAAAACCCCTTACAGTCGTCTTGTGTGATTATTCATATTGTGATCATACTAATTATTTGAATGATTGTAGTGTTCTTGCATGTGGGTATGGTTACCATAGCCATTGTCTACAAAAATATCAGTCTAAATGTTTGTTATGTTTAGACTATCTTCAGGTTGAAATTAAAAAAAATATCAATGCATTAAAGGAAAGTATGACAAGAAAATTAAACGAGAATGAATTTATTGATGAGAACAATGAAAATATAGTTGATGATGATTCGGGAAATGTTGAAGCGGCAACGGATGATGTAGCAACAATGGAAAATTTGTTAGAACACGCAAAAAAAACATTTTTTGAATTGTAAAATTTATTATTTTTATTGAATAAATTTTCATATCTATTGTGTCAATTTTTTTGCATATTATATATACAGAATATTTTATTCTCAAATGCTTTTATTTTGTTTTAAATATCAATAAAACTATAAATAACAACTCTTATATAAATAATTCTTGCATATTTACATTTAAGACACATAATAAAAGGTATTAAAAATATTTTAAGATACATAATAAATGGTTTTTTTTTAAATAAATCAATAAGATTTTTTTAAAAAGTTGCGAACTTTTTTTTTTATATTATCCAAAATTCGCGATTTTGATTGGTCAATCAACAATTACAAGGGTTAAAATTTGTGTAACCAGGACGGTCCCACCTGGAAGTTATACACATTTAAAAAATAACCCCTGATATGAGCGGGATATGCAAATGCTTTATTATATATTTGAAAATACATATAAACGAAATTCTGTTTTTTCTGGTGGTAGAGTCTGGACACAGTGTCTGGACTCGACTTAATTGCGTAGAAGAAATAGTGCAGTATATTAACAAACCTTCCGTTTTAAGATTTTGGCCATTATATAATCCTTTTCATCCTTAGTTAGATTTAAGATGAACGTAGAATTAAGTGCTTGTAGTATGAGTGATATTTCTAGATTACTTAAAATTCAAAATATTATAGACGGAAAATTTGGAGAAACCGTTACTATTGGTAACGATCTGAATCATATGACTTTTGAAACGATTTCTCGCATATATATTACATGCAAAATAAGATGCCGATATGAGAAGATATACAAATGCTCCTTCGAAGCTATGCTTTTTCAAGGTGAAGCAGAAAAAAATTATAAAGCTATTTTATTCGAGAATATTTTAAAAGTTATCACCCTGCAGGCTAAAGATCTAATTCATACTATTTTTGATTTACCAATACTATATTAAAAAGCTTATAGACTTTCTCAGCCCTTTCCCTCTTTCGCAAAAGCATTAGAAAATTTTGTTTTACCTTTGACAAGAGCACGAGCCCTTCCCTACTATGATTGGGTTTTAACTTAAGTATAAAGCTTGTTTATAAGACTTCTCATGCTTAATGCAAATTTTTTATTTGTGGCTTATTACAAATATGGAGTGAAAAAATACGAAAGATTATACTACGAAAGACTATTAGACAATTTGTTTCAACGTTTAATGTTGAAATCAATTGTTGAAAATTTTACTAATACACCAGATTACAGCTCATACAGGATCTTTCCCTTTTCCCTCTCCCTCTTCCCCTCCCTTTACTCACTTCACTATTCTCTTTTAATACTATTGGTAAGAATTGTGAAAAGGTAACAACTCTAGATCGTCCCAGTGTAACCCCAGTTGCATACTTGATTCTAGGCTTCACAATGCGTTGCTGACTTTCCCTTTCAAACTCCTTAAACTTCTTAATCTTTTGATAATATTGTATCGTAAAACCAAGAGTGTTCGGATGAGTCTAGGTACATGTTCTAGATTGGTGTTGGAAATTGGGATGTGAGAGCTGGGATTGTAAACGGCGAAAAAAAGTACAAGCCGGGCCCAATGAATATTATTTGTCCAATCTCAACTTT
>CAJVPP010002063.1:0-16498 GCA_910592005.1 Funneliformis mosseae
CGGGCTCGTAACCTTACGTAAGATTACGAAGCGTAGGGTTTACGTAATACTTCGCATTATTAAATTTACTGATGTAGGTTACAATATGAAGAGCATTTTAATATCAACTTCTCAAATGCAAGAAATAATTGATAAAGAATTATATAATTATCTTAATAATATTTTTAATTTATTATCTGAAGAAAAATTATCTCCTATTAATACTATTGATATTTTTATATAATTTATAAGAATTAACATTACTAATATGAAAGAATGTCTTAGTTACTATAAATAAAATATTAAAAATTAAAAAAAAAGCATGCCTATAATGTAAATACAATTGTCAACATTAACTGAAATTCAAAAAATAGCTAAAGTTAAAAATAATCTAACTGAAACTCGCTTATTTTTAAACTATACAATTTTAGTGATGAGTCAAACATTATATCTATTTTAAGGATTAGTCTTACTTAATAACTAATTACTGATCAAAGAATTAACGTTTCTGAAATTTACATTCCTGATCCAATCAATATTAACTCCAATTCTATTGCAAATATTAAAAAAGTTCTTTTTATAGAAATAATAACAGGTATTAGAAATGGAATTTAAAAATGAATAGTGGTAATTTATAATGGTATTCTATACTATTATATTATGAAAATAAAGAAGAAATTTTCTTAACTAGTAATTATATTAAAACAACTGTATAAAGAAATATATATGTTTTAAGCATTTATAAAATTAAACTGGTAATTAAAAATTTTATTTATTTCATAAAATCTTTCTATTTGCTTGATATATTCTTAATTCTTAACTAAATCTATACTAGAAAAATTAATATAAAATAATTTGCAGTATGTTAAGGTTATTGAACAAATAATCAGCTTTTCTACTTCAAAAAATATGCAGATCATCATAAGTCTTAGGATTCTATTTGCAACATATATCATTAAGCAATCTCTATAAAACTTATATACTTATATGTAAAAAGCAACTTTACTTATCGGTCAAAGGATATCTTATTTGAGGCAAAAAATAAGATTCATTTTATCAAATAAAATATGAACAGGTTATTGGTTTTTTATTTTTTTTATTAAGCTTTTAATTAATAATATTAATTTTTAATAGCTATTTGTTTACCTTCAAGTAATAATTAATTATCGAAAGGCTATAAAAATTAATGATCCTTATTAAAGAGACCTGCTAAATGGGCATTCTTTCCTATTTTATCTGCAATATACCACCCTATCTACCACTTAATAGAAGTTACAAATGAGGTTCAGATAATACGACTTCAACTAGAAGTATTCAAAATGATAGAGAAAATTGTGTTATCTCTAGATCAGGTATTTATGAATAGCATCAGGAATTCGAGAAGGTAAATAAGACCTTAAAAACTTTAATTTCTCCTATTTTGTAATAAAATTACCATGCACAATTGCAAAAAATTCTTTGAGATAACTTTATTTTAATTGAATTATTAAAATATTACATGCTAATTTTATAATAAATTATAGCTTAGAATAACTTACTCATAGTAATTGGTATAATGATTATCAAACTTATAGATTAAGAACTTAGCCAGAAATGCCAAAGATTTCAAACTTATCTTCAAAGCCTTGAATTCGTGAATTGAAGCCTAGAAGAATACAAATTAAATGAAAATTTAATAAATTTTATATATTTAGCAAAAAAAGCTTGATAAAATTTCATTACTGAAGTATTTATTAACAAAAATAATTCTCTTTTATTTAGGTTAATACCAGTTTAAAAAAGAAGCGGAGGTTCAAGAAAGTTAAGAAAATATGATCAAATCTGAAATATTGCTAAATATAGAAAGTCTTCTTAAACAGTTTGGTAAAAATGTTCAAAAAAATATTCTGGATTGAAGTCATAAAAGCGGAATAAATTGAAATTGTTATGCATATTACAAGAGATAAAGCTTGCATAATCAGGATTATTTAAAGTGTGAAAAATTTTTTTACAAGGAAATTTTTATTGAGAAATTCTTTCTCTAAGAAATAAATAATTTTTTTAGTATAATAGTATTGATAAATGAAAATTCAGAAATATTCAAAATTTTAAAAAATTTAAAAAATTTTATAATGTTCTTAAAAATTTTTTAATTTTAACCAATATTTGGTATATTCCCTGACTGTAGTATCTGTATTGGTTGACAAAAGGGATCTTTTTTCATTGTTGCAGCATTATTGGTTGTATTTTCATCTATATTTTTCAAAAAAATAATCGTAGATGCATTATAGTTTGTTAGCATAAAATAGTTGCTTTTTTATTGAATAAAGCAATTCGTCTTCTATAAATATTTAAGATTTTCGTTATAGTAGGTTATTCAAAAGTATAATTCGCCTAAAATAAAGATTTGTTTAATTATAAGCTTATCATAAGAAAACAAATAGTTTACCTTTTTTCGTGGTTTTAAAGTGGTTCAATTTTTTTAAAAGAATTCAGTATAAATGACGAGAAAGAGAATGATAATGAACTTCTTCATAATTTTAAGTTAACATCATAAAAGCACACGATAATATCGTTATTGTGCTTGCGTTGATAAATAATTGTATGTTATTGAACGGGGCGTTAAAATATCGGTCGAAGACCCGTTCAAAATACCAATATTCTATTAGGATTAGTGCGTGTACCAATATAATGTCGATCAGCAAAAAAAAATATCAGGTCTAATTAATAATGATGATCGTCATTATGAATTTGACAATAATTTTGATTAGATCGAATCGACATTGCAAAAATAAAAAGAGTTCTGAAAATCATATTTGGCAATTAAAATTGATTTTCCGACATTCACATGTCATGGAAAAAGAAGATTGGAGCATAGAGAAGTTAATTTTGAGAAAGTGACAAATGATTTATTTATTAATTAAACAAATGTTTTTTATTTCATAAATTTATTTTCTTAACGATTTGAAAAACTTCATAATCTTCGACACTAAAATTCTTTGATTCCAAAATTTTACCATCGTAATAATTGCCATCGCAATTACAATTGATAGCCAAATTGTTAAAATTTGACATCCATAAATCCCGACATCCAAAACACGGACCGCGCATATCAGCACAAAATAAAGCCATATTTACATGTTCCTGTTTAACTTTATGGAACTTTGTTGATTCTATAGAATTATTTTCACTATCACCTAAAGAAAAAATAAAACTATCTTGTGATTTCTCCCAAGAACCATAAAAGCCACCTTTCCAACTAACAGGATTATATCCTCCAATAATCTCTCCCGTATCGGAAACCTTCATGATAACAACTGTGGCATCTTTATTATCACATAATTCATGAAATGTACTCGCGCCAAAACCATTCAAACTACCTTTTAAAAGAAGTTTGAAATCATAAGTAGGATAATTCCTACACACGCGAATGTTCGTGTCGTCTTGATGATCTATCCAATGAGCTATGAGTGCTGCATGTTTCAATTTGATAATATTTGAATCTATGGGGGAATAATTAATATTTTGTGCATCGTTCGTCTTCACATGAAGTTCTCCTTCATTATAATTGTTTTCACGCAAAAACGAATTTATATTTTCAGAAGGTTTATTCGGTAATAACACTTCATAAGGTTTTAGTTTAATTGGTAAATCCTTATTGTTTATATAATTAAACCTAATAAGGGGAATGCAATTTTGTAAGGTTTCGGCCAACTCTAAAAGGTCATTTCTTGACCATTGATAATCAATTGAAATTTGATCTGATGAAAAAGTATGAGCGATTCCCCATTGTATTACATAATCCCATAAATCAACCTCATCCAATTGAAGATCATCTCGTTCAAGGATAGAGATCAGCATCGATTCTTCTATATTTGTGAAAGCCGTTGTGCCGAATATTAATTCCGGATTCGAACAAATTACTTTTAAGCATACATCTTGTAATTTTATACACGTCTCAAGACGAAATGCTGTATGATCCAGAACCTGAAGAGGATGTTGTCTAATCCATTCGATGTGCTTTTCAAGAAGATAAACTTGTACATGAGTAATTAATTCGAGAATGATTAATTCATCAGCGGCTGACAATAAATCCATCAAAGTTGTCGGATGTTCTTGCTCGAGAGAGATTTTTCCCGAATATATATAACTGTAAGTCAAAAATGAGTTTTGTTAAAATTTGAGTCAAACATAAAAAGGGGCACACAATAGCATCTTCTTCAATGTACCCTAATATCATATTAAAAACATGGGCGGTGATGTTTTGTTTTTCGAAAATGATAACATTTCTTTCTTTCCTGGCCCAGTTTTTAGATAAAGCCGAATAAAAATAAGGAGACCTGGAACGTAATATACAAGTATGTGCTTTAAATCGAGAGATATTAGGTGATTTTCCAACCTTAATAACGACATTATAATCGAAATCTTCAGCATCCAAGATTAATTTTGATAAATCGTTTGATAAAGAATTTAACATCGTTTATTATTTATTCAAAAGGGAAGAGAAGATTTTTTTTTTGAAAAAACAAAAACAACGTTTTAATATTCAATCACATTATTAAAAGCAATGAAATTTTTTTTTTTGTAAATTACATAACGACATACAATATTGAAAAGGAAGTATTAAAGTTATGTAATAAAAATCTAAACAATGGAACAAATTGATGATTATCATTATGCATTTACCCCCTTGTGCAACTTGTTCAAATGTTAATGCAGTTAATTCATGGAAATCATATTAAGGACGATTTTATAATAGTATTTACATGAAAAAGAAATCGCGAATGAGATTTCCACATTTGCGTTCATTCTGATTAAATGAGCTGAATTCGGTACAAGTGAAAGTATTTTTAATTAGCTTAAATCGGACAGTAGGTCAAAAGAAATGACCATTTAAGATTTAAAAGAAGTTCATTTCAACGCGGAGGAATCGATCAGTAAATTTCAAAAATCATTAAATATCGAAATTAAAATAATAAATACATTCTGGTACATAACCCTAACATGAAGAGTTTGAAAATCTGCTTTTTTGTGATCTTCTACAATATAATTTTGATAAATGACTTTTATAATTGGTATGATTTGAAAAATTGGGGGAAAGAAGTTCTTATTTTTCATAACAGCTAAAATTTCATATGAAAAGATCAAATAGTCGCTACAAATCATCTTAAAGATTATTTTAATTTTTATTTTTCTTGTATGAGCAAATTTGCCTTGAATTTCTACGTTCGAAATCCTTCATAAGGTAGGATTTTTATACTTTCGAAAAAAATTTTAAGATAAACAGTCGTTTTTAGGATCAGCAATGTTTTATCTATGTTTACCAATGGTTGCCCATGATATCTCATAGTGACATTTTAATATCCTCTATAGCACATTATAAAGTATTCATAGAGCATTTACTTCTTTATATAAACGAATGTTTGGAATACTTGTGATGACAGATACTTCCAGAATGGTTGCACCAAATTAGTTGCGCAAAAAATGGATACAGTTTTTTGGAAGCTAAAAATTAACCGCCATAAGTTTCACGTGGATTATAATGTAGATTATCTTAACATCTCAATTATATCACGGAATCAATCTATTTTCCCGATTTGCCTATTAAAACCCGAATTGTTTTTCTAAAAACTTCACCATGAATCAACTACTTTTATATTTTATATGTTGGGAAAGAAAATTTTTTTCTCATGCTGAAATTTCGAACTCAAGGGTATAATGGATATTCGGTAATTTGTTTAATCATTTTGTTTCAACTTTTTTTTTTTATTCATTCAAATTCAAAATTATTCTTTTACCTTTTTTCTTATTTAGCTACAATTTAGTCCGTTTATTGAGAATAAAATAGCATGTGCTACTTCAGCAAATTTTGGGTTAGTGGGTAACGGGAGACTATTTATTTTAAATACCGGGATTGGACCTGAAGGTGTTGAGGTTGAAAGAATGTAAATTATAATCATTCGATAACAATCTTTGTTTTTTTTTTAAAAAAAAATTGTTTTAACTGATTTAGTTAATTTGAATTAGATATGATACGCAAGACGGAATATTTGATTGTTCATGGAGTGAAATTAATGAGAATCAAGTAGTAACAGCAAGTGGTGATGGTTCTATAAAATTATGGGATATCAAATTAGCCGTTAAGTATAATTAAACGAATTAATTTATTAATTATAATTATCATTTAATAAATTTTTTTTGGGGGTAATTTAGGAATTTCCAATTCAAAATTGGCATGAGCATAGTAGAGAGGTATTTTCGGTTCAGTGGAATCTTATTAAAAAGGACACGTTTGTCAGTGGATCATGGGATCATTCAATCAAATTGGTAGATATATAAAATCAACGAATTCTTTCTTAATTTTATTTAAATTACGGTTAAGTTTAGTATATTTAATTTCTTTTTCTTATTTTTTTTTTTTTTTAAAAAAAAAAAAAAAGTGGTCACCGGAGAGACCACAATCACTGATCACATTCAATATGGAACATTCAAATTGCATTTATAATACGATATGGTCCCCTAATAATCCAGATTTATTTGGTTCAGCGTCAGGAGATAATACGGTAAAAATTTGGGATATCAAACTTCCTCATTCAATACAAACAATACAATCACATACAAATTTTGAAACCCTTTCAATGGATTGGAATAAATACCAAGAAAATATAATAGTTACAGCGTCCTCTGATAAATCCGTTAAAGTATGGGATTTGAGAAGACCTGATCGTGAATTATTATGTTTACGAGGTCATGAATATGCTGTAAGAAGGGTAAAATGTTCTCCGCATAATGGAAACATAATTGCTAGTGTTAGTTACGACATGACTATGAGAATATGGGATATTTCAAGACAAACCAATCCTTTAGTGAATGTTTATGACGGTCATTCTGAATTCGTAGTGGGTTTGGATTTTAATTTGTACATTGAAGGTCAAATTGCTACATGTGCTTGGGATGAAAATGTTCACATTTTTCAACCCCCAGGTTTATTGGGTTAAAAAAGAGGAATGACAAGGTAGAATTTTAAACGTTTACAATTAATCTACTATTTTATTTCAAATATGAATAGTTACATTTAATAAAAATTATGATTAATTAATAATAAATTTATTTAGTTATTTACAATTGCAAGGTTAACTAACAGTATTTTTTTTTTTATTATTATTTATCAAATTTTTTTCCTCATCTGGTCAACTATCTAATATTACAAAATTCTCAAAATTCAGTAACCCCAACATCTTGTACTACAAAGTGGGAAGACTGAAAAAACTTGCATTTTGTGAATTGTTCCACTGAATACTCATTGGTCCCTTTTATGGATTTTAATTGGTTGTTGGAAGCTCTTTCTCTTGCAGATGATTTCAAGAAAAAAACACTAATATTAGCGTTTTGTTATTACTTTCTGCATATACTGAGCCATACGCTGGATGATATAATTTCATTTTGATTATGAAACAAGTTTCTATTCATTCCTCTTTCTGTTAATTGTTGGAATAAAAAATTTAAGCTAATTTATTTAGGGAGATGAATAGTTGGCGGCGTAATTAATATTTCCCGTTGCACGATCGAGTAATTATCATTTTGTGGCACAGATTCATCGTGTAACCTTTAAGTATTGATTCGTTCAATAAACAAATATATATCCATACCAAAAGAATTTTCGTGAAAAAACGATCTTATGTCATAATTAGTAAGAAGTAGATTTTTGAAAATGATATAATTATTCACTCATGATCTTATTAGCTGATCTGAGCTAGCTGTGACAAAAACAAAATCTTTAAAAGTTTGTTGCACAACATTTAGGCGTTGAAAAAGTTTCTCACGTTTATATATAAATACTCTTAACAAATATTTCTTTTTTTTTTTTTTTTCTAAAAAAAATTTTTTAAAAAAAAAAAAAATTTATTCAATCGCATAACAAAAAAAAAAAATATATAATAATTTTTAAAACTATATAATATTGTAAAATGACTTCATATACTGATTTCCAAACAAGGGATGATAGAGAAACCTTATCCAGATTGGATGAACTTGTAGTCCCAAGATCACCGTTATCGCCACCTGTCGAAAATCATTTATATCAAAATACTTCGTATTCTACATTTCCCATCACTCCTCCACCAGATTATAACGGCAAATATGATGAAATAAATATGAATGAAGGTGATGATGGTATGGATGAAAGTGGTGATGAGATATCCGCTTTGCCTCAATTCTCTCGGTTCACTCATGTAGATCATGGTGATCCCTTGGTTAATTCATTAGCGTCTCCATTAAGTGCTCTTGATTTAAGTGACGATGATGATAGACATAGGGACATCTTACATGATTTGAATAATCGTGATAGAAAAGTACAAGAAATAATAACTCTCAACAAACATCATTTTGAAAAGGTTAAACAATCAATAAGTTGTTCGGGTGAAGAATGGCAAAGGTTCTTAAGAGTTCTTTATGCAAAATCTGAAATTGTACCTGATAAAGAATGGTACGACACCGTTAGTGAATTCATAAATCCTACAAACCCTCTTCTTTCGAAATTTGAAGATTTGATATGTAATAATCTGCAAGCTGAACCAATAAACGAGAGCATCTATTATTACGATGAAACTGCACCAGGTCAAACCTCGGAAATCGATGACGATTACGGATACGCCCCTTCAATCAACTCAACGGCCACGGGTAATAGTAGGAGACAATCAAGAGATGATGACATCATTCAATTTCAGGGTGTGGACATAAAGGAGATACGTAACTATCCCGAGAAATTGGCAAATTTAGAAAATTTATATCCAGAATTCTTTATAGATGCAAAAGTCTATTTGAGTCAAGAATGTCGAGTGAGATTAGGACATCATTTACAAGATAAGAATTGTAAGGCGTATACTTGTGAATTTACAACCGATGATTTAATCGATTTAAATTCAGACAGCGATGATTATCTCCTAGAAAGAGAATACAGCGAAGATTTTGTTGATGAAATAAGAGCGAATGTTGAAGAACACGAACAGACTTGTGAAGATTCTAAATTATATAGTCATTTCGTTCAAATATTGCTCACTCCAAGGCGTATGATGCCCGATGATTTATGGGAAGAATCAATTTATGAATGTCTCATTAATTGGCCACATTTAATTTCCCAACTTAAAGAAATAATCGCGTATGAATTATCAAAAAAGGAGGATTTAAATAATAATGGATATCTCTGTAATTGGACTGATTCACAAGAATTTACCATTCAATTGTGAATTTCTTGAGCGTGATTGATAATTTTTTTTTTTTTTTTTACTTTAGATATTTCATTTAACAGACATTTTAATGTAATTTTTACTAGTCGGTTATGAAAAAAAGGGAGAAAATATTTTATGAAATTTTTTTTTCCCGTTATTATTTTGTGGAAGATTTGGCTTGATTCTTTTAGTAATATCAGCTTGGGGTTTTAATTTTTTAATAAGGCTGCGCTTCTTTGAAAAAAAAAAAAAATTTTTTTATTTGTATAAGAATATTCGTTTCAAATAAAATCAATAAAAAACAATTTTTTGTATATAATCAATACAGTATATATATATATAAATATCGACGTATAAACGTATAATTAACAAGTTCTTATGCCAATTCCGTCTATTCGGTTGATTTCTATCTTGAATTCCTCCAATTATCGGTACGGTACGAAATCTGAAACCTTCGTTAAACTTAAAAAAAATTTTTTTTTTTTTTTTCTGTTGAACTTAAAAACATCACATCATAAACTTTTATTGATTAAAGTGAGGGTCATCGTTGGAATCGAACCAACCAAGCCTAAGCCTAAGCCAAACCATTATGACCATACCGGAGTGGATGTCTAATGGTCGTCAACATAAGTTTCACCCGACCTCGCGTACATTCCAAAACGATTATGCAGGGTTACAACCGAGATTGTTTCTAAAATCCTTAGCTCATGAAGATATAGAATAATAGCTAACAACGGCATCCTTATCTCAACCCACCTCGTAATGCCCTCACCCTGGTCGCAAAGAGGTAAAGAACAGAACGTTCTCATCTATATGAAATCGAATGAATGAACGTAACCATATAGGAATATGGAATAGTAAATCATATTACGAGTAACGTGAAATTATATCCCATATATACTTCGTTTATTAGGAATAAAGGAAGGTAGCAAAAATTATTATAGTAAGTTTCGACCAAACGATGCAACTCATCAAAGGACAACGTACGAATGGAAGCGAGGAACTTACTAATGTTACCACTTATGAAGAAAGACTTGGCAGTACAGATGGTAAGAGAAGTAGAATAAAAGAAGGTCGTTCAAGCGGTACCTACAGACGCTGGAAAGCCATTTAGGGGGAAACGACAAAACCCTGGGCAAAGCCTCTTGAGATATTTATGAAAACATCTCTACAACAAAGGAGGATAAACCTCCAGCGACTATAGAAAACGAATAAAGTTATTAGTAAATCCTTGACAATACCACACAAACAATATTTTAAAAGGAAGGCGAATGACAAAAATTTTAAAACTTATCTTTAAGTTCGAAAGTATCAACATAAACAAATCCTGATTGGATGATTAATTTTATTTGTTAATACTAAATTTTAATTCCTAAAATTATTAATATTTATTTTAAACCTTAAATAATACTTTTATAATAAAATTTTTTTTTATAAATTATAGATAAATGAAAGAAATTACAAAAAAAAATTGATTTTAATTTTTACATTAAAATATAATTTTTTTTTTTAGTAAATAAATCCAATTAAAATATTAACTTAAAATAAATTTTTTTTCTTTCTATTATAAAGTATTTATATTAATATACAGTTTCTAGTAAAAAAGAATAATAAACATATTTTTTAATAATATATACAAACTTTATTATTATTATAGCTTTATAAAATTAATACTAATAAAAAAATTTTAAATTTTAAATTAAGATTTACTTTATTCAATCTAATTTGATATACTTTTAATATATTTAAATAATTAATATTATCGATATTATTTTATTTTTATTAAAAAATATATCACAGATAATTTTTATATTATAAATTCTAACTTTTCTCTATTTTATCTTAATTTAGCTTATATATTTTTAATAGGATTCAAATCTATACTATTTAAAACTAAAAAATAATTCTTTTAAGTTATACTAAACATTTTACAAAATATATTAATAATAAAAAATCTTTTTTAACTTATCTTTTTAAATTAGAATTCTAATATCTGATTTGATCATATATAGTAATAGAATTTAATAAATATCTTAAATCTTTTTAGTTAATAATTAAATTATTAATATTATAAATACAAAATTTTATTGTTTAATTATTATATTTTAATAATATCAAATCAATTTCTTTACTATTCTTCTTTGATTAGTTGTAAATAATTTAAGTAAAATAGATAATTTTAAATTTTACTAAATTCAAAAATATTAATATTATTAATTATTTTAATTAATATATTTTTTAAAATTACTCAAAATTCATTCTCATCTATATTATCTTTATCTATATATTATTATTATTAATATTATAATTTAACTCAATAAAAATATTTAAAAATGTTTTAGATTTTTTAATCAGATTTTTTTATATAATATTTATATAATTTTAGCAGTTTTTTTATAAATAATAATTACATATTAAATTTATATATTACTTATAAGAGATCACACCTTTTTTAAAGTTATTAAATTTAAATTTAAAAAAATATATAAGTAAATTCTGTTAAATTTAATATTTGAAATTGAATAATTTATCAATATTTTAATGAAATTTAGTAAGTTTTAAATAATTTAAAGATTTTACTTAAAAAGAACATTTCTGATTTTAATAATTTAATTATATATTTATAAATGTATTATTATTTTTATCTAAATATAATATATAAAATAAGAAAAAAATTGTTTTTTAAATTTGTAATAATTTTACTAAATTTATTTCTTTTTTACAATAATTTAAATGCAAAATTAAGTAATAAAAAATTAAAATTGTAAATTTTTTTCTATTATAAATTTATCAATGTTTAAAACTTTTAATTAACTTTTATTAAAAGATAATTTATCAATTATTATTTTTAAATATGCTTATATTATTATAATTTATCTGTTTTGATATATTTTATTAGTTAAATATTATGTGAAATACAAAAATTTATTACACTACAAATTTGTTATTGAGAATTAATTGTATTTTAAGCTACATAAAATTATAAATAATTATTTTAATAATAAACATTAATTTTAATTACTTATTATTTTTAATTATTATAATTACTATTATTTTAATTTTAAATAAATTATTTATTTATTCTTATATTATTTTTAAATAATAAAATAATTCTTGCTATTTTAAAAAGTTATCAATATATAATATCAGTATTAGAAATGAATATTACTATATTATAAAAATATCACATGAGAATTATCAAGTGATAATATATAGTAATAATTAATAAATATTATATCAAGAAAAATAGAAAGAAATTAAGAATTTATATAATTTACCTGATTGACCAAATTTATCTATTTCTTAATACTATAAATATTTATTATATATTATTATAATAGTTTCGTAACTTCAAATAAAATTTCAAAAGGGTAAATAAAATTAAGACAATAACTAAGAAATCATGAGTGGGGATTCATAATAATGTCAAAGATTATTCTCAATATAAAATCATGTAAAATAAATACAAAATAAACATAAAGATAACTCAAAGATATTTCAGAGACTACGTTTTAGAGACTTTAAATCAATACAGCGAATCAATACAATATTATATAATAAATTTACTAACAATATTAATCATAAGTTTAATATAATATTAATTTAATATTATTTTTATTTAGTAAAAATAATAAGAATTTAATGAAGTAAAAATTTTGAAAATATAATTTTGCTCTATAAAGTATTTATTACATAAGATTTCTATTAGGCTTAAATTACTTAATTTCTATTTACTACTTAATATTTAAATTATTAATATATTTATTAAATATTTTATTTTTAATAGTTTCATATATTAAAAAATTAAGAAATTTATTAAAAAAAGTATTTTATTAATGAATAAAAAATGATAAAAAAAATTTATTAAAAAATTTTATGATCTTAACATAAACTTTATTTTTATTTAAAATTCTATATATATTAGTATTACATTACTTATATTATCTAAAGTTATATATATAATAGTATATAGTTTATTATTATAAAAAAGATTTATGAGCTATTATTTTATAATATCTACTGGAATTATTTTTTTTATCAAAGAATTTTTATAAAAAACTTTACTTAGCTTATCTATCAGATCTTTATATTATATTCTTTTTATAATATTATCTGTATTTTTATTAATTAAAATTCTAGATATATTACAGAAATATTTAAAATTATTTTTTATTCTAAAAGAAACATCATCATTATAATTTTTATCATAATATTTTTAAATTTATTTTATAAAATAAAATTTATATAAAAAAATATGAAAATAAATTTAAAGTTAAAATATCTTTCATGTATTTATTTAATTAATTTAGATATTATATGTATACATATATAGTAATATATTATCACTAGTATTATAAATCTAATTAATTGAATAGTGATTTACTAGATTATAATTATCAAGAAAGTAATTTATTAAATAACAAAATAGTAATTACATAAGATAATATATTGATTAAGAAATAGTAAATCATATAATTTAGCACAGTAAATATTTGTTAAACAAATATGATTAGAATAGATAAGAAAAATAGAAATAGAAAACAGAAACAGAAAATAGAAATATAGGTAGAAATAATAGAAATAAGATAGAATTATATACAGATAGTACACATACACAGTGATTTTAACAGCAAATGATACAGGATTAGCCAGCTATACCATAGTTATATCAATTATTATAGTTAGCTTAATATTACATAATATTTTCAAATAAATAGCCATGAAAGTCAAGGGTAAACAATCAAATTTGAGAGTTAATAGTCTTTTTGAAAAATTTGAAGAAAATTAGAAAATAATACTTTTAATAAAAATAACCTTTAATCTTGACCTGTATTTCTTAAGAAATGAATAATTAAGAATAAGTTTAATAAACTAAAAGAAATAATATAGTTTACCCTAATTTCAAGTAAGCTTATTAACTTATTTCTTACTGTTTGATATCCTTAGAATTTTTAAGTATTATGAATAAATTAACCAAATAAATAAATTAAGCATAATATCAGGTTTATTTTTGGTTATCTTAACATTTAAATCAAAAAAATTGTAGTAATTAATTTTTTATATTATAGTTTCTGACTTTAGGATTTTTTTAAATCTTACAGATATTTGTTATACTTGAAGCAATTTAGCAATTTATTATGTCTTAAAATTTAAGATATATTTAATCAAATTCATAATGACAAACTCAAAAATAAGTTAATGTAAAATATCACAATAAATCCTAAATAAGAGATAATGTTAAAAGAAAAAGTAATTTGTATAGATTTAAATTGATTTCTTTATTAATAATTTAAAACTCATAAGAAACTTACAAATGAGTTTAAAAACTTACAAAAGTGTTAATTTATAACTTGAACAAAAGCTATTCTATTTATATAAAATTAATTTGCTATGATAAACTAATTTATTATATTATAAACTAATTATTTTTATAAATTTTGATTATATAATAATAAATAAAAAAAAAGAAAATAATAAAAATAAATAAAATAATATATATAATAAAGATATTTTAAAAATGAAAATTATTTATTATTATAAGTATAAATAAAATTTACAGTATTAGTAGAATCAAGTAAATTTAATTAATCAGGTAAATCTTTAGTATTTTTTAATTTGCTTATTATAGTAATTATTGATCATTACTATATGTTATCACCTGATAGTTATCCTATGATAATTTTTTGCATTTGTAATAATATCTATTTCTAACATTAATAATATTTATTAAATAATAGATATTATTTAATTATTTGATTATTTATTTATAGTTAGTAATAATTAATTAAATAACTAAATAATTAATTAATATTTTTATTTAATTGATCATCATAATCAATTAGTTATATTTAGATAATTAACTATAAAATAATAATTCAAATCTCTAATATAAATATATTAGAAAAATCTATCACTGAAAAAGAAATTTTATTAACAAATTATTATTAACTTTTCAGATTTTTAAAAAGTATCCTATAATTTTAAAATAAATTTTTACTCTTTAATTAACTTACCTATATTATTACTAGACCTTATTTTTGATCACTAATGCTAAAAAAGAAAGATATATTAGAATTAATAATATTTCTTTTTTCAAATTTAAAGTTATATGTATTTTTTTCTAATAAAATATAATTACAAGATTTTTTATGATTATTAGAAGTTTTTAGTAAAGTGAATCACCTGATAGTATTAAATTATTTAATGATAACATATAATCATTATCTTTATTAATTTTATTATTAAAATTAATCAATTGCTTTAGATAAAAAGTTAATTTATTTTAAGGTAACAATTTGAACTTAAATTCAAAGCTTATTTTTTAATATAACTTAAAGAAGCTTTTAGATTTTTTATTATATTAAAACTAAAATATATTTTATTTTATATGATTATAATATAAAATTTATCCTTACATGTATATTAATTTTGATAATTATAATGACTATAAGTCTACTTTTAATTTTTATTATAAATTTAAATTAAATATTTTTTATTAAGTTAATTTGATTACTTTTATTATTATAAATATAAAATTTTGTTTATAAAACTAAGAATTATACTTCTTAATGATTATCTAATTCTTATTAATAATTTTATACTTAATTTAAATTTGTTATATATAGACTACTAAGAAAATTTACTTTTAGTTTTGATTAATCTAATAATCCTTATTTTTAATATTAAAATAAATTATATATTAATATTATAAGAATATAAAAGGTTTTCTAGGAAAAAGAGGTTCTAAGATTAATTTTATTTTTGCATAATATAATAAACAAAATTTGAGCTTTAATATTGAGAAGATATATTTTTATAATTTTAATCATATGATTTATATTATATATTTAAAATTATATTATATAATATAATATAAAATATTAAATTATATTGATCATTTTCTAAATAATATATTAATCATATTCATCATTTCTAAAATTTATTTTTAGATTTCTATGTAAAAAATTTAATTGTTATTTATTCATTTTTAATAAAGAATTAGTAATTCTAGTTCAGTTAATAATAACTGAGCTCTTATTATGAGTTACATTACAATAATCACAGGTTCAGACCTTAGCTGAGGTATAAAACTAGATAATTTTCTTAAGAATTTTATATGTAACTAAATATGTAAACATTGTTACGTTAGTTTTCGTAGCTTTAAATAAAATCTCAAAGGGTAAATAAAACTAAGACAATTACTTAAGGAATCACAGGTAAGGATTCACAATAACGTCGAAGAATTATTCTCAATAATAAACACGTGATGATAAACACAAAATAAATACAAAGATAACTCAAAGATATTTCAG
>CAJVPP010002064.1:0-16493 GCA_910592005.1 Funneliformis mosseae
ATAAATAAAATATAATAAATATATAAGATAAATAAGATAAAATAAATAAAAGAAATATATTGTATAAAAGAAATATAAGCTATAGATGACATAGATGACATAGAAGACATATATAATTTCTTAGAGATTAACGTCATCCTTTAGATCATCATCATCTATATCTTCTTTTGTGTAACATTATTAATTAATTTATATTAGTAATAAATTATTATTTTAATTAATCATATTAGCAAATTTAGTATAAATAGAATAGCTTTAAGACTTAGTTAATAATAGAAATCTCAGATAATTTAAAGAATTCAATTACAAATAAGATAAATATTAATAAC
Organism: Funneliformis mosseae; assembly: GCA_910592005.1. NCBI lineage: Eukaryota > Fungi > Glomeromycota > Glomeromycetes > Glomerales > Glomeraceae > Funneliformis > Funneliformis mosseae. Next base: position 330 of record CAJVPP010002064.1, read on the forward strand.
TTTAATATGTTAACAAATATAACTGTATCAAATTCTTTATCTTTTAATAAAATTCTAATTGTTAATTCTTAATATAAACTATTTTTAAAATTAATATTTATTTGTAAACCCTTCAGAACTCTTTCTAAAATATTAATTAAAACTAAATCCCTTTATTAATCTTATGTCAATACTAATTTTTAATCATTAATATTATAAGATAACTGATATTATATATACTAAATACTAATATAAATTAATTATAATTATTTATTTACAATAAATCAATAATGATTTTTTTTCAATATATTGATAATTATTATAAAAAAATGATTTTTTCTTAATTTAATAAATGATTATCAAAATTTTTAATCTAATAAAACATATAATAAATAAATTTATTAATTTTAATTAAAATTTTTTGCTCTTAAATTTTATAAATAATTACAATAAAGAAATAATATAACATATAATAATCAATTAATAAATAATAAATAAATAATAAATATATTATATTAATTGTAAAATAATAGTAAAATTTAATATAATAAACTTATATTTTTTACTATTCAAATTAATATTAAGAAAAACTTATTTTTTTGAATTTACTAAAGTTTATTATTTTATTCTGTTTTTTAATCTTTGAAATATAGTTAATTATCTTTTAATTTAGCATTTTTATCTTTAATTTATTAATTTGTTTTTTTAATAAGTCAATCTATATTTACATATTTAAAAATTTGCAAATCAATATAAATTCAAATTACATATTAATAATTTAATTTTTTAATAAATTATTTTCAACTTTTATAATTATTATATATCCTTTAGAATTTTGAATAATACTTATATGTAGTTTTAATATTATAATATATATAAAATTTATTAAATTTTTTCTATTAATACTAATAATAAGTATTCTAAAATATAGATTTTATTTATATATAATTTTTTAATTTTTTTTTAGCAATTTATATCATTTTATCTTTTAAATTATATAATTAGTTATAAATATAATTAGTTTAATTAATAAGTTAATTGAATAATTTTGACTAACTGATTGATTATTATATTTTAATTAATTAAATTAACAATCTTTAAAATAAATAAATATATAATTTTTTTTATTTAAATATCTTTTAAAATATTTGAAGTTTATAATAATATTATATTATATAAAATAAAAAACTTAATTGATATAAAAAAATAATCAAAACTAAATATATAAATAAAAAATAAAAAGATTTTTTTTATATAAGAATAAAAATTAGTTAATATTTAATTAAAAATTTTTTAATAAACTAATAATTATTAAATTATATATGAATGCATTGTAATAAAAAAAAAAGAAATTATTAAAGAATTTTTTACTTTATAAGCTAAATATTATTTTTTTAGTAAAATAAATTCAAATTTAATATTAATTCAAAAAAAAATGTTTTGATAGTTTCTTCCTTTTTTATTGTAAAGTACTCATATTATTTAAATAAGAGAAATTATATCTAAGTTTTAAAAATATATATAATAATTTAAGTTAAAATTTTAATATGTGATAGTTTATAATAAAATGTTAAGTAATCTTAAACAGTTCTAAAATTTCAAGAAAATTATAAAAAATTATTTTTATAAATTTAATATTAAATTTGTCTATTATAATATTTTAATAAACTACTTAATGAAAATGAATAATAAATCCTCTTAGAATTTCAGAATTTCTTAAAATTTAAATTTTAAAATTTAGGACTAGGTCTTTAAGATTGATTCTATACTTAACGATCTCATCAAAATTATTAATTTTAATTATCTTTTTTGTTTTTTATAAATTAATTATAAAATATTTTTGACATTTTTTTGATAAAAGATACTTATTATAAAAGTAATTAAATTTCTTTAAAAATAATAATCTTTTAAATTGTAAAGATTATTTAAAGACTGATTAACGTTTCTAATTTATGATCTATATAAATAATATAATTATTTCTTTATTAATAAATTAATATTAAATATTATTGATAAAATAAGATTTTATATTATATATAATCTTAATGTAATTGATTTATTAGTTTTGCATTTATTACTAAAATACTTAATATTTTTAAACAATAGTTCTTTAAATTATTCAAGCATTTGTAAAGAAAAAAATCTAAAACTCAACTATAAAATGTTTAAATTTTTGAATTATAAACATTAAAAATACTAAAAAAAATTATTAAAGCAAATAATTATCAATTAGTTAAATAAATAAAAAATAAATTTTAAAAAAATTAAAATACTAAAATTATAAGAAAAAATTTGCAAAAACTTAATATTTTTTTTCTCATATTCTAGTATTTTACCACTTTTTAATGATAAATAAAGAATTAAATTGATGTATTAAAAAAATATTAGTTTATTAGAAATGAATATTAATCAATTAAAATGATAAAACCGTTTTATGATATTTAAAAGTAATAATTCAGATCATATATAAAGAATTTCTAGAAAAGTAAATATTAATAAATAATTTCCAATTTATATACAGCAATTTCCCATTTCATTTCACCCACTATCCTACTACCTCACTATCCTACTGCTTTCCACTTCCTTCACTTTCTCTCACTGCCCTCTACCACCTCTAATAAAATAAGTTTAATATTAATAACATAATTCTTTTAATAAAAATATGATTAAAAAAGTTTAATAATATGGGTTATTTTTCTGTAAAAGGATTTGAACTACTGGTTAAAGTTGATAGAAAAATGAATTATTGTAATTATCTTCAAATATTTAAGCCACATTGCTTTCATTTATTAATAATAATTTTAATAGATAAGGCTAAGACAACAATCTAATTGAATATTTAAAGTTAGAGTTAGAAAGATGCATTAGAAAACATCCTAGATTTGTAATATATATATATATATATATAAAGAAATTAGAAAGTGTTTTGCATGAAGAATAGAATCAACTTCCTAATGCTACTTTAATAAATTTAATCAAAAATATGCTAGCAGAGTTGAAGCATATATTAACAATAATGGATGGTTAACTAAATATTGGTTTATATCTAGTTTAATTAATTAAAATTTTGATCCTAATTATTATGTACATTATTGAATAATAATTAATAAAATATGAGTTTCACCACATTTTATTCAAACAGCGTATTACTATCAATCGGTCGACCATGACCATTCTTGAAGTAGATAATTCAAAATTTAATAAATTGATAATTTACTACTTATAAATAATATGAATATGTGTATAAAATTAGCATATACAGTATTATGTATAATATTTTAGCAAATTTATTTAAAAAATAAATTGAAGTAGTTTTTTTACGTGAATTGCAAAATGGTTGCTTCAATAAAATTCACACAATAATTATGTTATTGTGTTTTGCAACGATTAATATCAAAATTATTGTCTGATGATCCAAGTCATTTACACTAGATTATTTTATAGAAGAACCACTTTTAAGAAAACTCGAAAAAGGTAATTTTGTTACTTTTTGTTTTATAAGCTTAATAATAATATGATTTATTTGTTAGAACTAAAAAGAAATACTAACAAACTTATACTCATAGAAGACGAAGTGCTTTATTAAATAAAAAGCAAAATTCAATGACTCCTCAATTAAAATGATATCCATGCTATCAAATTCTTTCAAGCTATGACAAATTTTTTAAAGGTAAATACATCTTCGATTATTTTTAATTATTATTTTTTTTTTTTGCCAAATATAAAAATGAAGGTACAATCATTAATATTACAACATCACTTTCGTCGACCATTTCCGATACTAAATGATATTCAAAATTAACCGCAAGGATTAGAAGAACTAATTTTCAAAAATTACAGCTAATTAATTCTGTATTATACTAATATTAATCAAAGCATTATTTTATTTATATTTGCTTAAAATATGTTAATTTTTTGTGATATCACATAAAATATAAAAAACGAGATCGTCCGACATCATATGGGTGAGTACGATAATAGAATACAATATATTAATTTTTTCAATCGGAATTAATTAACGGCATTTTTACAACGTTATCGATCTGATTTAAAATATATGGACAAATTTCACTTCAAAATATTTCATTCAACATGAATAGTTTTTTTAAATTACAATAATAAACAACAATTTAATTGGCTGTACAGATAATAAATACTAACGAAGAAAAAAAAAAAAAACATTACAATAAATTTACAACAACCGGAATAAACGATATATACATTAAATCCCTATATAACCCATTTCTTGAAAAAATAAAAAAAAAAGACCAAGGAAAAAAATCATTGAAAGGATTAGAGATAACCAAAGTTGATAATAAAACTTTTTTTTTTAAAAAAATTAATTACTTTTTGCATGCATCACACACTTTAACGATAATAAGCTTTTTTCTAATTTTCACAAGATATTCATCATAAGAGAGTTTAAAACCATTTCTAATTCTTGATTGTTATAAAGAATCTTGTTAAGTTGAGAACGTTTCTTGCGTTGATTCCTCATATTAAGCTGTTGTTTAATATAACCATAAAGCCAATAACATTGAAGAGGATAAAGTAAAGCTAATATTAACCAAGTCGATTTTGATGGATGGTAGTTATAATAAAGGTGAATCATCATTGCGTGAAATAATAATCTCGTTGAAATGAAGGTTGTCACATATAAAATTTCTTGTTTTAATGATTTGTTGTTGAATTTCTCTGTCGCCAGGACAAGAGTTGAAACCTAATAAATAATTTTTTTTTTTGGTTAATTACGAGATAAATTTTTAAAAAAAAAAATGAGAGCGGAAAAGGAAATTGTAAATACCTCAAAAATTGACATTAAACAAAAAATTTCAGTTTGATGTTTATAAATGACAAATCCTGATATTGCAAGATGAATCAAATGATGTAAATAACCTTTCATACTCGTAACATTACTAATTTCATGTTTATAAAAGAATCTGCCAATCAATAAATCTAATATACAATAGGTCATAAAGAATCCAACCAAGACTATAGACAAATTTGATTCTTTGGGAAGATCGTTGACATTCCAATTAGCACTAAAAATCAATTGATATACGAATGGAATTGACCCTAATGACATGATTATTGACGTAGTAAATGTTAGAATCCATGCCCTTTGTTGTTTATTCTTGAGAAATTTATTTTTTATAAAGAAAACATAAGTTGTTAACAGTAATGTTGAAGAAAGTACAAAGGAATTTAGAAGCAAGGATGATTTTGGAAGTGAAAAGGTTTGAGAATTTTGGGAATTTGTTGAATTCGGAAGGAAAAAGGAAGGTTTGATTTGTTGAGACGAGATGATGAAAATATTTGTGTTTGAAAATTGATCCATGGTTAATATTTGCAGGAAAAAAACGAGAGATTTATTGACGTTAAAAAGGATAGCTCCCGGCTAAAATATGAAAAATAAATATTCAACGAAATAATTAATTGAAAAACAAAAAAAAAAAATCCATTTGAAGATCGGATCAATTTATAAAATTTTCAAAAAAAAAAAAAAAGTATAATAAATAACATATAATAGTTTATTTTTTTTTTTTGTTTATATACACAATACATAAATAACAATTTATATCACATTAGAAATCATTGTTGTCAAAAACAATAAAACAATAGATAAAACAATAATAATCAATGAAAAAAAATAAGCTTTTTTGATTGTGTAAAATATTTTTAACCTTTTTTGCATACCGTTATACCATCATGGTTTTTTTATTTTATTTTTATTGAAAAATCACAAATGGTATTCGACATGAAAGAGCAAAGGATTTTTTTTTTTTTTTTTAAAAAAAAAATAAAATAAATCATCTTCTTATGACATCAATCATTATTTTTAATTTTCTACGGTGTATAAATTGAAAGTCCGATTTTATTTCGAATCCTTTTTTTTTTTAAAAAAAAAAAAAAAAATGGGGATGGGACAATCCCCAAAACGACAAGAAAATCTTATAATAAACCACAATACTAATTGGAACACACAACAAATACACGTTTGTACAACCCAAATTTTACTGCTTCGGGAGATTTTGTTGAAGAATCGTAACGATCTGATTTTGAATTGCATGAATGAAGAATATCTTTAAAAAAAAAAGATATCTAGTTAATAATAGCATCAACCTTGTGTAAATCAGTAATTTATTTTTAAGTGCAAAGTGACAATAATTGACGCCCCGACCTTCGGGACGTTCAATTATTGCTTATTTTGTTGTTTCGTGATTTTTGACGAAAAAATTGGCATTAGTAATTGATTTAATTGGACGATTTGACTATCCAATTGAATGTTTGGTTCCTATGTCCAATTGTTTCAATTGACTCTGCATAATATAAACTATTTAACTTACCGATTTTAGAAAGTCATAAATGCGATTTTTTCTTAATTGCATCATACCACATTAATTGAATAATTATGTGATAAATGCATAATTTTAGATTTTTCATAACGTTATGAACTTCCCTTTTTGGTCTATTTAAGTACAGTATAAATTTACACATAATACTAAAATAATAATTTTTAATTTATTAAATAATAACAAAATTTTAAAAAATTTAACTCGTCCCTGATTCATAAAATTTTTTTGCATTTTACATTTTGCAAAATGAAAATAATAATAAATGAATACCACGCAGCAAATTTGTTGTACAAGCAAAATGGGATTCCACGTTTACCAGATAGATTTAGGTTGATGGTAAATGAATATCATGTAATTTATTTTATGGAAAAATTAACCAACGCCAAACCATTCTTCAAAAACAATTAGTTAGTATAATGCGAGCCTGGACCGAGTCTAATAATTATTTATTTGATCAAATGTTTTATGTAATAAATCCATACTTGAAAGCTGGCTAAAATAGTTCTTTAAATAGGTTAAGCTTAGTTTGTCCAACTATGAATTGATGAGAAAAATTTTATAATCCGCCCTCTTCAAAAAAAGAAAACATTCTCAAGTAAATATGATGGAATTAGATAACAAGGGTTCTACTGATAAGAATACTAAGAAGGTTTGTCGTTGTTATTAATAATTCGTAATAACGGTTCGGACTGAGAATACTTTTTTATTTTTTTTAGAAGTATGTACTTTCCAGACCTGTAAGCGTCAATGTATGCAATAACGAAACATTCTTTTTAGACCTCTAACAGAGAAAATTACGCGGTATTTATTCGCACATTTTCATTTCCCTTTAGAACAATAGGGCTCAATCCAACGAGAGTCATAGTACCGATACAAATGAATCTAATAGCTCTGAAGTATGTAATCATGCTTGTAACGGATTCGCCTCAAAATGATTTTTCGTGGTGTATCTATTCACACGTTCATTTTTTTTTTATTTAGGATAGGAAAGAAAGAAATAAGTCGATTAACTATCTAGGATGTGTCATTTCATTTTTTAACGGTAATGATCACAAGTATCGGTATCTTGGTGTAACTATTTTAATTATCGCACTCGTGTTTGTAAGTATAATTTAACAAATTTTATTGATATTTCGATGAGCCTTTTTTAAAGTATATTCTTTACAATAGGGTCTATTACCTGGTCCTGGTCCAGACAAACCTCCTTCAAGATTTTTCAATAATCTTGCTAATATGATCATCGGAATCTCTCGTGACATCGACAGTGTTAAACTTCCAGGTAATTCATTTATTAAACGCGCTTCTTCAAAATGAAAAAAAAAAAACCTTATTAACTTTAACTTTATCGTACAGCCGCAGATAAAGTTATTGACCATGTTGTAGCATGCCGTAGAGCTGCGAATATGATTCGAAATAGTCCAGCATTTAAAAGTTACGGTGTCCACATATCATCAGGCCTTGTTAGCTTTGGAGAGAAAATCGTTCTGGCCGGTCGTGGACTAAGAAACATGAATAGCAAAGGTTCATCGTTATATGAATCGTTTGATGTAGAAGTTGATGCGATGATGCAACGACTACGATCCAATGCACGACAAGGTGATTCTAAATACTTTAAGGAAAGGTTGAAGAATTTAATCATAAAGGTACAAGATTTTAGGAAAGTAGTTGGTAAAACTCAAATGGCTTTTAAAATCGCGGAAGATACTAGACAGTCTGCCGAAGGTTATATCATAGACGGAATGAGAGAAGCTGAAAAATTTGTTACTAAAAACGACGAACATCGTGTTGATATTGTTAGAGCTCACAAAGAAATTGGGACGGTTAATGAAATTTTGGTTCATTTAAAAGATACTGCTGGTAATTTAATGCAAATGCATACATTTTTAATGACTTATGAGGATAGACTTTTGGACCTTCAGGTTAGTCTTGACAAACCTGGCACCGATTATGAATATGGCATATTTGAAGTTACGAAGCCAGATCTTAATTATTTAAAAATTTCTGTTGATAAGTTGAAAGATTATCATCAAAGCTTTGATATAAAGGCTGGAATCTCCAATTAACGCATTTTTTATATTGATGGGTATAAATTGTTATAAAATATAAGTTGATGTAAATCCTTAATCTATCGAAATAAACTCGGAATTCTTTTGTTTTAAAAACTCTGTACTTTTTACATTATAAATATAGTGTACATTTTGTTTAACAATAAGCGATAAATAAAGGTGTTCGGTTTATATTCACTTCTTTACCAGAATAAAAACGGTTCTATGATAATAATTAACAATTATAAAAATTTTTTTTTTTTTATTTTTTTTTCACATGAATTTTAAACTGAAAAGGTTTATCAGGTTAGATATTAGAATAACTTTTTTTCCTAATTCGACAAGTAGATCTGACCAAAAATTAGTATTTATTAGAAAAATTATATAATCCGATGATCTTTTCTTTCTTGAGAATTCTTAAAAATTGGGCACTTAAAAAATCATTTGCATGGCATGAAGTTAGTTCATTGTTTTCCTTTATAAAAAAAAAAATGCCTGAATTAAACAAGCATATTCGAGAAAGAAGACGACCTCAGGAATATATAAGCACCGATAATTCTGAAAATAATGAAATGTTTGGTTTAGACAACCAGATTAGAGAACATCAGGAAAATTTAGATGGAAATGATGAAATAAAAATAAGAAGTCATGACCAAAATTTATTCCGGGCAAAATTACATAAACATGGATTTAAATTGTTATTGTTAATTTTTTTTATTTCTTGTATCGTAAGTGTGATTTTTTCCCTTTCATACGCGTATCTCTCACCTTATCCCTTGTTTAATTTTTCTTTTTTAAATTACGTGCAAGTAGGTTTTTACAATTAATTACCGCTCGGATGAGAAATTCATTTATACCACCACGTGTAAATTTGTTGATGAAATTCCAGGCAAATATGATATGAAATTCTTTTTTTTTTTTAAAAAAAAGATCCCTTTTATCTCAAAAAGAAAGAATGAACAAAATAATTTGCTTTTGTTTCTCTCAAACCTAACTAGATTTGAAAAAGATCTTGGATAATATCGTAACATACCGTCGCGTTGCCAACATATTGGAGACAAGTCCAGCATTTAAATCACACTCTCATATATCCGAGGAATTACGATATTTTTCTGATAGATTATTGGACGCGAGTTTAAATTTAAACAACTTATACTATAAAGGGATACGTTTATTTACAACGTTCGACGAAGTAATTATTACAATGATGAATCGAATTCTTTTGGATTCATCTTTTAAGAGAGATGATAAAAAATATTTATATGATAAGATAACCTACTTAAAAATCGAATTTCAAAATTTTCAACCATTATTTAAACCGACAAACTCTTCCATGAATTTGGTAGAACGCCATAGGAATAAACTTGAAGCTTCCCTTTTTAATGGATTAAGAGATGCGGAAAAGTTCGTTTTAAAAAATGATTTTGGATATCCGTCGGTAAATGTACTTGATTCAATCAATGGCAGGGAAGATGTTCGATCTGTTAAGAAGGTTTTATCTCATTTAAATGATACTGCCTTTTACTTGTATAAGCTGAAACAAATGTTGATGATTTACGAAGAATATTTGTTTGAGGTTTCGATTAAGCTCTCTAGCATTGGTATAGACAGAGACGGTATATTTGAACCTTCTAGACAAGATTTAAAATATCTTCAAAATTCTGTCGAACATTTAAAATCAGCTCATTATAATTTTATTCGAAAATTTTTCCATTTTTTTTAAGCAATCATTTTTTATGCGCAAAGGACGTAATAAAAATTTTTCGTAATCCAATTTTTGAGATTTACTTCGTGCTGCGGTTGGTCAATCCATACAATTTGACGCGTCGAACGATGTTGCACATTTACATGATCTCTCCATTTAGAACATTAAAATTGAAGTTCGTTTTGCTTATTAAATTAAAGTCTTTGAAGTTTTGGGAGACTTTGGTTGAATCTTCTATAATATATTGACGTGTCCTAATATATATACAGTAAACGATTTTCAAAAGCACCAATTACAATCGACATTGTCTCGGGAAGTAGGGCATTTAAAGTCAACGTTGAATCATATTAGATCTTTAACTCGATTTTAAAAGTAAAACGAGTCACCATTTTTCCTTTAAAAAAAATCACATTTTTAAAAACGGGTATTTGGGATAATTTTTGAAATGATTATTATTCATTTTTTTTTTTTTAAAAAAAAAAAAAAAAAAATTATTGATTTATTATTTACCTTTATTTAAAATTTATGTAATTAATACCTTTATAAAAAGCTTTTTATATTGATCACCTTGTAATAAGCATTTTTCAATTATAAAGGGTATAATTAATTCATAATCAACCAATTATTATATATATATATATTTTTATATATTTTTTTTAAAAAAAAAAAAAATAGTCGTAAAAATTCTTGAAGAGTTATATAACGTTATATGGCGCGGACAACATTAAATAATCATTTGTTGCCGCATCAATCCCAATCCAATTCATCTAATTCCATTTAAAAAAAAAAAAATTTCCTTTTTTTTTTTTTCGCGCTAGCCCGAGGTTTCGATCAATCTTATGGATTTAATAAGTTGTTGATGGCCATCTTTTTACGAACCCTTAAGTAGGATCTTTGATTTTTAAATTTATTTTGATTCCCGTAGATAAAGTTTTTCACCATTAATGGAGTACGTCCTGGTAACCTTTCTGCGACTTTGGCATAAGTTAGCCCGGTACGATGCATCCTTATGAATCGTTGTTCACGTTCGGTTAACGGGGACTTATTGACTAATTAATTAAAATTATAAATAAATAAATAAATAAAAAATTTATAATAATAACATATGCATAGTATCGTGTTTATTATCGGAGTCACTAAGTGGGGTATACACATATGTAAGTGTGCTTACTTGAATCGTCTAAATGATTTATCCATCTTAACAAGGAGAAAAGAGATCATGAGGAGGATGATGATGATATTTTGCATGTTTTAATAAATACAATAAAAGAATGAATCAACAAACCGTTCTCTACATTGTTTGGCCGTACGGGTTGCCATATCGTTAGCAATAAGTACCCACGAGATCTGCCCTTTTGCAGAGCGAATTTTATATTGGTTTACAAGATGACGAAGGATCCTGTCCTCCTACCAAAAAGAAAAAAAAAAAAAAAAGTAAGAATACATCGTTAAACATAAAACGAGAGAAAAAGGAAATAGATTAGAAAATCGCCATTCAATGAAACTGTATATGCGTGTGCTAGATACTTACTGAGATATTCCATGGTCCCTTTATAATTATATCTTGAGAGGTCTGCATCTTTAATCAAACTTTTGGCAACATCTAGAATATATCTAGAGTATATAAATCATAATTCTTATGCGCAGTCATAACATATGCTTCTTTCAATCATTTCCAATTACAGTTTGTAAACAAAAATTTTTTCTTTATTTTATTTTTAGAACAAAACTAACTGAATGTGATTTCGACTTTGTTCAATTATCATAAAAAAAGCTAATATCATGCATATAACATTAATAAAACCACCGAACGGGACCAAAATTTCTTTGTTACTACTTCTTAATCGATCGATTTATTTATTTATTTTTTTTTTTTCATAACTAATTAAAATGTTGTCGCAAAAATTTTTTTATTTTGAAACGAATAATGTCAATTGTATAAGAATTATTATGGTAATTCAATCCGAAAATACCGTTTTTAAAAACTGTTGTGTTAGTATTGTCGTGGGATGTTGAAAGGTAAGTTTGCGAAAAAAAAAAAAAGCAGTGGAAGGTAACACTAAAATGAACAACTTTTAGGTCGACTTTACAAAGAATTATTGGTTGTCCTTTTTACTGGTTTTGTTATATTATAAAATAAGACGTGAATAATCCATTTGATTTGCTGATGATAATCAATAATAAAAAGATTATACAGTCAACTCTCTCTAAATGCATCCTCTCTAATGCATACACCATATATTTTCTCTCTAAATGCATGCTCTCGTTCAGTCCCAAGCATATAGAAATCATATAGAAATTTTCTCTTAAAATGCACACCCTCTTTAAATGCACTTTTTTAAAATTTTCACTTTGATCCCAAGAGGGGTGGGGTGCATTTAGAGAGTTGACTGTATATATACTATATGTATATTTTGTTTTTAAGTAGTAAAATTAAAACAATTATAACCAACAAACGAATTAAAAATATATATATATAATAAAATAACATCGTCGTTTTCGAAATACCTTTAATGTCATGGGTAACGGAAAAAAATTGATCATGTCATATCTTATATTTTCACTAGGGTCCGACTTTCTTACACGAATTTCTGTTCAAAAAAGGATTCTTTTTTTATTTAAATAGAATGCAAAGGTTCTGCCACCTTATATATATACAGTATAAAAAAAAAAATTTAAATAAAAATATAAAAAGTATTATCAACATAAAATGATAAAATGATAGTCTAATTGGTTAAATGAAATGATAAAAGAATGAATATAAGCTTGTAGCTGATAAATAAAGAATGTGTTTGAGATAATGTTTACTAAAGATTAATAATAGATATTAAGTTAAAAAGGAACGAATTGTTGAGTTCAAATAATATATATTCGGTTAGTGAATTTAGATATACGACTTCAAACTCGCACTTGTAGTGGAAGCTGCACAGCTGTAAAATAAAAATTGCGTTGATCAAGCAAGGAATCAAACAAAATATTTAATATAATATAATTATAAAGTGTTTTTTTTTTTTTTAATTACCATTTGCTAATACAAGCTCACGATATCTAGAAAAAAATTTTGTTACGAATGAATATAAAAGAAGAAAAAAAATTCTGTTTGTTATAATTGCTTTTTTTTTTTTGACAATAAAATCAACAAGTAATATGATAAAAACCTTCTTCTACATTGCTGAGCGTTTCTAGTCATAAGTCTTGATGAAATTTCGAACCAATCAGCGCCAATGTCATTGAAATACGAAATAAGATCATTTTCTTCCTGTAAAGGTGAATTCAATCCGAAGAATTAATTATAAAATGAATTAGATTGTAAAAAAAAATTTAATTATTTAATATATACTTGAGGTAACCAGGGACCTCTTCTTGGTTGTAAACCAGTCATTATTGTGTTTATGTATATAATGATTCAATTACAAAGAGTTATAAAGGAATGTTTATTAGATCTTTTTATCATATGATAGATATTTAGGTCTTTGGGCGTTTTTTTTTTTTATTGCTGCAAAAAAAAAAAAAAAAAAAAATTTTGAAAAATTCGCGAGATTTATATTTTTCAAGAAATACCAGGACCCTAGTCCACTTATTGATTACATGTTACATTGGAAATTTTCGAAGAAATGATTGATTGTTTAATAACTATTAATATTAATTTTTTTTAATAATCAATGTTGACTTCAAAATTCTGATGAGAAAAAACCCTACAAAAAACATGATTACGTAAATTATATAATTTACATTTTAGGTAAGGGAAATATAAGTGTGATTAGTGTGATTTAGGTCATTGCGAACTTTTAAAAGAATTAAATTTGGATATGATGTCCAAAGTAATTTTTCATTTCTTTCTTCAATTAACTTTATAAAAAAAAATTTCTTTTGAGAAAATCTTTTTTAAAAAGTTTGGAAGTTTTTTTTAAAAAAAAACACCACACGCCATTTCTTCAAAGAATATCTTTTGTGGCGTAATTTTTTTTAGGACATGCATGGTAAAGGGAACATGCATGGGTATGTATCATGCGAAACTACAAAGAAAACTGCCCCCGTTTTGACTCGCTTTATGAAATTTCTAAACTTATTTTACGTGTAACCGTTGATAATCACTAATTAGGGTACCTTTATCAAGAAGGGTCCGTTCAAAACTTTTCCCTTGATTTGCTCGAGATTTGTTGTATTTGTAAAGATAAATGCTGATTAACTATTTTTGACGGTATACACCAAATTTGGCAATTAAAAATATAAAACATTAATCAAATTTTTACGTAAGTGATGATCTGTAACCTTTTTACTACACCATTCAAAACAAATCTTTAATTTGGATGTGAACAATTCAATTGGCTGTGGAGTTGATGGAAATAGTACCATTACAAAAAAAAAATGAATTAACAGGACTATGATTGTCATAATCTTTCTCTTTGGTAAATTCAGCAGAAATTCTTTTTTTAATTTATTTATTTCTTTAATTTTTTTGACCTTCGATACGATGCTTACGACATATGTTCGAACATGGTTTTTTCTACTGTGATCATAAAAATCCGAACATTATCTATATTTCTCCTGCAATTCATATTAATCAGAACCACACGTCTGCTCAAGCCTCATTCTTAGAATTCGTGTATATCATGAAACTCTATCTACACGAGATCGAACTGCACATCCTTTATCACATACAGATAGTAATAAAGGGGACGTCGATGACAATGGCAACAAATGACCTGTCTTATCGAGTTCTAAGAAGAAGTGATTGACTTTAAATGTAACCACTCGGGGTATGGCAAAAAAAAAGGGGATGATATTGAAGACGAAAAACTTGAAGATATGAACGCAGCCAGTTTTCTTTATCGATGTGTTAGGTAATGGTCGATCTGGAGTTATTTTTGAAGCCAAGATTTGCGGAAAAGTAGGCGTTCTTAAAATGGCCGACTTATATAAAAATGAGTACTTGTTGCAAGAAATCCTAAACAAAATCAAGTTCTATCTCGGCCTTCTTATGGATATTCCACCGAAGCTTCTAAAATACGGAATCCTTAACGAGGTTTTTGTTTTTATTTTAACATTGCTTTCTGGAAAATCTTTTGCGGAATTAGATGATGTCACGGAAAGGGAAAAACAGTTGGCCATCGAGGGTTTACAGGCTATACATGCAAGGGAGTGATTCATGGGATGTTTAGGTTGGAGAATGTAATGGTAAATAGGATGAATCCATGGGTAAATTACGAGTACATTGGACTGATTTTGCGTGGTTCATAATTCCAAAGATTTTAATAGAGAGTTGATCGAATTGAGAAGTTTACTTGGTATGACAGGTAAGTTTTATGAGTGCATTAAGATTTCGCTTTAATTTATGACACTAAAATTTTTGAATTTAAGGACACAGCAATCCAAGAAAAGTGATGGGTATTTGAAAATGATTACAAGTATTGTTCCGCAAAATCCGGATCATATTTGATTCGAATGTAAGTATCAGGGAATGAGTCGCGTTCGAAGCCTTCTTGACACTCGAATCCAACCGAATCGAATTATATGCAAAACATTGATTACATGTCACGTTAGCTATAATTATCATGCCTATGTTAAGCTTCATATTAAAATAAAAGTTTTCAAATAAAATATACGTTTTTAAACAGTGTGGTGTAGTATGCGGAAATAATAAAAAAAATGGTTATGTGCCGGTTTTCATATGCATAATAGTATTTATTACACGGACGTCACCCTAGATCCCTTCCACCTCTCCGCAACTTCCTCGCAACTCAAATCACAGATGATCGGCTAATCAGATTTCAGATTTTTCTGATGGCAGAGTCTGTCCAGGCTCGTCAAAATGTTGAATCGTGTGGAGTAGTACAGCATGTCAAGTGATAATTTATGGCGCAGTACTTCGCAACGATCAAAAAAATTATTCCATATTCCAAATACTTCACTCACTCATACACATTCGCAAAACAAATAAAAAATATAAGCCCGGATTGTGGGTAAACTTTATTAAAACGTTTTAGCCAAAGGCCCTCCCTTGTACACTCCCCTCCAAAAAATATCCGACCACTTGCCGATCATTTACCGATCATTTGAAATTATAGCTGATTTCGAC
>CAJVPP010002065.1:0-16488 GCA_910592005.1 Funneliformis mosseae
ATTTCATTGTTGTGTTAGATTGCCGTTTGTTTTTCATTCAAATTTTCTTGAACATAATTAAATAATTTCTCTAGAAGAAGTTCATAGGTCGCAAACAATAGTCCAAGAATGTCAACACCTGATAGTTTGTTCAAATCCACTTTTCCCGTATAAATATAAGAGATTGTTATTAAAATCGCTTTACAAATCATATGATTTACTATGTTCGTAACTGATTTTAATAGCAAATCTTAAAAAAGGAAAGAAAAGTTAAATTAAAAGTGATTTGACGTAGATGTTAGAAAATGACATATCATATATCGAAAACGATAGGATTAACGTTTGGTTTTTTAAATTTAAACATATTGGTCTAATAGTTACCTATTTAGACGAAAGTGCGATTTTGAAATAAGGTGAACGTACCTCAAGATATTCGTGTGTGCTCGAAATTTTTTATATTAGCATTTTATCCAGCTTGGATAAGAATATTAGAATCATTTAACATTATTAAAAGGTCTTGCGAAAGACTTCTTGGAATTTTGAAGATATTATTATTATTTTTTTTTTTATTAATTTCCCATTTTTTTTTTTTAAAAATAAAAATAAAAGGAAACGTGAGCGCTATATCTATGAAATTTTTTTGCTAGAAATTCCCGGCTGAAAATTTAACTGCATCAAGTGAAAAATAGTAAATTTTTAAATCTTGTGAAAATTCCAACTCTTTTCTAATCAAGTTATGATAGTTAAATCGAATTCACATAACCGGGTTGGATTTTGGCTTAAGCCTAAAAAATCGGTTTTTGAAAATAAAATCTCAATTATGGTTAATGATTACTTAATGAAATCTTCACACAATACAACTCAAAAATTTTAAAAAAAATTTTGAATAGTCTCTCGCCTGATGTGTAACGAATTTGTAATCATCTTTAAAATCTTTTACTTTGTAATAAAACTAAATAATAAGATGCATTATTGAAAGTTATATATTTATATCATTCCCTCTGGGCGTTTACCATTAATAAGAAAAATATTTCTTTTTTTTTTTGATTTTAAAACAACAATTATTTATATTTTTATTTTTTTTGATAAAAATAATTTAATTTTTTAATATTAAAAATTTGGCGAATAAATCCAATTAATCCTTGTAATACCATGAAGTATTATTTTTTTTAATTTTTATTTTATTAAGTTGGTGGGTTAAAGGTCTTTGACCAACCATTAGTGTTACTAGTTAAAAAGATTAATCATTAAACCATATGGGAGGTTTGCTATTTAAATCGAGTTACGAACATATGATCCGTAATAGCTTACCTACCATATGTTTGCGAAAAGTCTTAATAGTAAGTAATTTACTAAGAAACGGAAACCGTAATCGGAGTAGAAATTTCCGTTTTTTTAGTTTGTGATTTCACATGCACGTGAATAGACAGAGAAACACCCGTGGTGTAGAAAAAATTTGTCTTCGCTTAAAATTAAGCATTCAATTTTAAAAATAGTTTTTAACAAATTTATTGAGATAACAACTTTCAAATTCAATGATTGTCAAAAGAAACGTTGTTGGGTGAATTTAACAAACGTCGGCACATCTGCTATAGAGTAATGATTAAAAGTTACAGAGAAATTAATATAACATTATTAGACAATAATTATAACTTAACTAAGAAGGTTAAGACACGCATAAGGCGTAACATAGATCGTGATCTGAAGTTGATCATACTAACATTAATGTGCAAGCGATAAATTTTTTCTTTCAGATTTTTATTTGTTACATGGTTTATTTTTATTTTATTTTAAATTGAGATCTTCCAAAATATTTTGAAACAAATCGAAAGGTATAAATTTTTTTATAAATTTATACCGTACCAAATTTCCATAGTTATGATTCTTTCATATTAGTTACGTGACAGGACATTGACATATCACAAAGCAAATTATGTTTGTAATGTTTTAAAAATTAAAGTTTAAAAAGATGAAATCAACATATTGGATTTATTTTTATTTTTTAAAAATAAATCATTTTTATTATTTTCATTGAAAGTATAAATACAATATATTCTTTATATTCAATGATCAAATCAATTGATCTCTCACCTCTCTCACCTATATCTAATAAATGAGGCCTAAATAGGCAGAAAAATATGCACTTCTGATAGCAGCTACTTCTACAAGGTTGAAAATAAAAAAGTAAAATTTCGTTTCAATAATACCATTGCAAGCAAACGGAACGGAATATATACAAGATATTTTGAAGATGTTGTTGTATCCATAACAGAAGGTAAGATGAGGTGAAGATTTTATCAGCCTCAGTTATATATCAGAATAGCAATGTTAGAGACGTGGTCAGTCAACAGTCAGTCAAATGGTCGGTCAAAGACTGATCATTTTTTGGAAGTTGTAATATCGCTTGATGGATGATTATAGCACGTCACTTTCTATACTTGTATATAAAATAATATTTATTATGTTTTGATTTACTTCATTAAGTATGTTATGTTTATTAGTTTATTAATTAAATTTTAGTAGCATAGCATTATTTTGGATTTTTTCAAATTTTCAATATTTTAATTTATATATATAATTAAAAGAAAATATTATTCAAATATTTAGTTATGTTGTTAATTTTAATACAAAGATTTCTTTACTAATTAAATAGGGGTTTTCAACCAGTCAAAATCTTACATCATTCGGTCAAAAATAGGCTTGAATGAACCTAAATAAATTAAATCCGAAAATAATTAAATTAAAAAAAATAGGGTATGCAAATTAAAAATAATTAAATATATAATTAAATATTAGAACCCGCGATTATTAAAAAAAAACTTTTAAAAAATTATAGCATGTATTAAAATCTTGGTGTAAATTTTTTTTTTTTTTTAATTGCGGGTTTTATCTTTTAATTTTTAAAATTAATGTTTTATCTTAAATTTAATTATTATTTTTTAAAAAAAAAAAAAATTCACGAATTTTAAAAATTATTTTAAATTTTTAGAGTCAATGTGTTGATTATTGTAATGTATCAATTGAATCTCATATTAGGTATTATTAGTGTGAACCTGATTCTGGGCCTTTGAGCGACAAATAAATTTCCTTTTTCTCAAAAAAATCTCCTTTTTAAGCAATTCGTGTAACGACAACGACCAGCCATTATTATATACCTTATTACCTAATAAATACTAAAACTAACACTAACACTAACATTAAAAGGTAGAGGATAAGGTATCTACCTCAAGGAATAAAGGTTGTTTATTATTTTTTTTAAAAAAAAAAGATGTGGATCTTGTCATGGCGGCACAGTCAGGTGCGTGATGAAATTTTCTTTTTATTGTTTCTATTGTTTATTACTAAAAATTCTACCCGACAATGCCCTGTGTTTCAGGACAATGTCTTCGGTATATTAAAAATCGCGATTATTATTATTAATAATCAATTAAAAATTTAAAAATAAATAAATAAAATAAAGAATTGGGGAAGGGTGACGAATAATAAAAATATAATAAAATAAAAAATTATAAATTAAAAGAGGAATAAATAGAGGAAAAATAAAAAATAAAAAACATGAAATAATTTAAAAAAAAAAAAGGAATGGGGAAAACAAATAAAAAAAAATTAAAAAAAAAATAAAACGATCGGGGATAAAATAAAAAAATAATAAATAAAAGAGGAATAAAAAAAAAAAAGAAAAAAAAAAGAAATCAAAATTAATAAAAAAAAAAAAAGAACGAGGGAGGGGGAGGGGAGACGAATAAAGAAAAAATATTAAAAAAAAATAAAAAAATAAAATAAAATTAAAGATCTGGGTGGGGGAAAAAATATAATAAAATAAAAAAATAAAAAACAATGACAAACTATTCAAATGAAAGAATATTTATACATTATAATAGAACCAATTTCAAATGTTCCTTTCCTACATTAAAAGAATTATATAGTAATAATTCCAAATATAAAAATCAAATTTTGTACAATAGATAATACCTAGAAAAAGATCATTTAGTGGCGACAGAGTCGCCGCACCTCAACCTGATCTAGTTCTAATTAAAATTTTAATATATTTTCCTTACAATATAACTTCGTTAATTTCGTTGTTTTAATTATTTTTTTTTTTATTTTTAATTTTCCAATCCGATTATTATTTTGCGTAATTTTTAATTAATTAGCGTTTAGTGATTAGCTTTAGTTTGCAACACTGATTAATTAATTACTTTTATATCATAATTATTCAATTGCTTATTAATAAAAACCCTTCTGCTTACATTTTAAATATATACAATGGAATTGAATACAACAGCATTATATTTCAAAGTCACAGAATAAAATTTTTAATATAAACCTTTTTTTAGTATAGGTTAAATTATTTGTAATAAATTGTATTAATTTTTTTTGTTATAGATATGCTAAAACTTTAAAAATTAAGTTTTCAACATCTATTTCACGTGTTAACGAACCCCAAGTGATCGCCCCGGGTAAAATTTATTTAGGACATTGAATATTTGTCAAAAAATTTTAAAAATAGATGCGATTTTTATACGATTATTAGAATCGATTCCAATCCTCAATGATCTGTGATAACTTTGACTATTAAAATCCCTACATTGTATGCATTTGGTCGCTCTGAGTCATCAATTATAAGCAAAGAGACTAGTGAAATAGGGAGAATGCGTCATTGTCCGAGATGATCAAAATAGGAATGCGCAATAGGATATCCCAAAAGCGATTGCCCCTGTGAAATTGTTCCATCAATTCTGTAACTAGTTGATTATGAAAATGAGATCCTCTATCTGATAAGATCTTAGTTAGACATCCATGTCGGCAAATAATATCTTCGTATAAGAACTTAACAACATTTTTAGCAGAGGCATCCTTAACTGCTTTAGCTTCTGGCCATTTTGTTAAATAATCCATGGCAACAATAATGTATTTATTTCCTCTACTAGTTCTTGGTAAAGGTTCAACGAAGTCTATTCCAATTCTATAAGATGTAATTCATTCTTTGTTTTAGGTCTTCCTCTCCGTTGGCAAGCATCAAATGTTTGAACACCCAAAACCGAAATATAAAAATTGTCGGTCATTTTGCAAATCGAAACACCAATAAAAATTTTTAATAAAGTTTTGCTTAGTAAATTTAATCGCCTATGTAAAAAAAAGATTGAACACAAAATCGTACGAAATTGAAGATTTTAATTGTTTAAAAGAATAGTTTGTATCTGTAGTTTCAGTTGCCTCTTGAATATTATTTTTTCTTTTTACACGCTAATTTACTAAACAAATTCATATTAGATAATGCATGTACTGTAAGCTTCTATATAATCAAACAAATTTTTGTCATCTGTGTTTTTACATACTAATACAAAACTGTGTTCGATCTGTTCGACCTTAAAATTGGCAATAAATGAAGATCGCAAGCGCCATAATGTAATCATTTGTGTAATGAAATTTCTAAATAAAAGGCCGATATAATAAAATATCATAATAAATATTTTGTAAAAAAAAAATTATGAATATGCTGACTTCGACAATAAACAACCAATAGGAAGCGGTAATTTTGGAAAAGTTTCTCGTGCTAAATGGAAAGATAGTGATGCCATTTTTGCTTTGAAGTCGTATGACAACTATAAGATAACCCTTAAAGAAATTGTCAATGAGGTAATTAAACATCTAATGTTTTAAAATATCAGATTAAATGACCTGAAAATTAATCATAAATTTATGTATACATTGCAGAATAAATTACAAAAAAAAGTTGATTTTCATTCAAATATTTTACGATTTTTTGGAATTACAAAGATAGAATTCGGTAAGCGATAAAATAGGACTACATAGTAAAATTTAGCACGAATATATATTTTATACAATTTTTTTTAGATGTAATTCATCAAACGAACCAATACTTACTAGTTTTAGAATATGCTGATGGTGATACATTAAATAATTATTTAAATCAGAATTTTGAGAAACTTGATTGGAATGACAAATGTCAGTTAGCATTCCAATTAACAAGTGCTATAGAATGTATGCATAATAATGATACTATACATCGTGATCTGGTAATGTGTGTTTTATTTATTTTGTTATTAATATGTATGTAATGAATGATTTATATTTAATCACGTAGTTGTTTTAAATTTCTTTTAATCACAGCATACAAATAATATACTTATACATCAGAAAAGCATCAGGATAGTAGACTTTGGTTTATTTAGAAAAATTGCTGAAGCTTCAAGCAACGCAAGTAATTTTGGCGTAATACCTTATATGGACCCAAAATGTTAGATAATCAAAAAAAGAGCTATGTAATTAATAAAAAATCCGACATTTATAGTATTGGAGTCTTGATGTGGCAAATTTCAAGTGGACATAACCCATTTAATAATGTAGATTATGATGTAGGTTTATCCTTAAATATCGTAGGTGGAAAAAGAGAGAAAATGATCGAAGTTACTCCTTTTGAATATTATGTCTTATATCAAAGTAAGTGATAGTAGATTTTATTTTTTGTTATTTATTGACTTATTTATTTACATTATAGAGTGTTGGAAATATGAGCGAGAAAAGCGGCCAAATATAAAAGAGGTTGTCTCAATGCTTAAAAAAATGGCTTTTCATAATGTCGATCTTGAGGAAGAAAGCGATCCATTACTAAATAATGATTCCAGCTTTATAACTCTCATATCTGATGTATCAATTGAAATAAAAATAGATTATGATGATTTGATATTGGATGAACCATTCGATCAATATAAAGATATTAATTCTGAAAATAATTCAAGTTTGCTAAAACGAAAATCTATAATTAATTTATCAAATCCGTTTTTTAAAATTGCAAATTCATCAATTAATTAGAATTATTATATACTGTAATAATACAGTTAATAATATTATTGATAAGTTAATCAGTTTTTAATTAAAAAACATAATGTAGGCATATTTTCATTTGATCAAATTGAAAATATTATTAAAAAGCCATTATTGCAATTAAATCAATCCG
This sequence comes from Funneliformis mosseae, assembly GCA_910592005.1. Classification (NCBI taxonomy): domain Eukaryota; kingdom Fungi; phylum Glomeromycota; class Glomeromycetes; order Glomerales; family Glomeraceae; genus Funneliformis; species Funneliformis mosseae. Next base: position 6,962 of record CAJVPP010002065.1, read on the forward strand.
TAAATAATCTTATAACCTAGCTTATCAATAATCAAAATAAGCTGCAATATATGTGGTTCCTTGGATTTCTTTATTATCATCATATTGATAGATGAAGATAGTAGTAAAGCATTTGCATTATTTTTAAAAGCAGCAAATGATTACTATTCAATCGCGCAGTTTTATCTTGCTAAATGTTATTATGAAGGATATGGAATTGAAAAAAATCTTCAATTAACTTTTGAGTATTATCAAAAATCTGCAGAAAATAGAAGCATTATTGTACAACTCTATCTAGGATATTGTTTTGAATTTGGTATCGGAATACAACCAAATGAAGCAAAATCAATCTTTTGGTATAAAGAAGCAACTAATAATGGGAATATGGTATCAAAACTCTACTTGGCAGATTGCTATAGGTTGGGATATGTAGTTAAAAATGATGAAATTAAAGCTTTTGAATATTATAATATATTAGCAAATAAAGAAATTCTGATGCACAATATCAACTTGGAAATTGTTTTCTTTGCTGAAACCCATTAAAATAAAAAAATATGTTAACAATATTTTTGCAATATAACAAACATATCAATTTTGTATTTATGTAATCTGTGTTGTAACTATATAATCACAATATGTCAAATATATGTCAATTTTATATAGTATACATATGTTAGAAATATGATATAAAAATATAATTATATAAAAACGTTTCCGTTATAGTTTATAAAAAATAAAAAAAAATAATTTTTAAATTTTAATTCACTGAAGATTTTGCTATAAATTTATTAAAATTCGTACTAAATTATTGTATAAAATACCTTATTTATAATTTAAATTTTAAAAATATTTCAATTATAAATTTATAAATGTATAATTTAATAAATATAATATTATTGATTACAAAAGATAATGTTATTTATTCGCTAATAAATTATATTTTCGCTAAATTTCCAAATTAGGTGATAACCGTCTCGTGAAAATACTCGTTTATTACTCGAGTCCAATGAGCAATGTTATATTGACGAAAATAAGTTTTAAAGATTTCTAGGTCTGTATTTATAAGTTTAAATACCGAGTATTTATATTTTCGCAACAAAACAAAAACAATGACTTAAAATTCATTTATAAATTCATTAATTATAAGAGAATAAAATTAAATACATGCATATATATAGTATATTTAATGTTCAACCAAAAATATTTAAAGGATATTTAAAATAATTATTTTACGAAAAGTGTATTCTATACAAAAAATTTATTTTTAAAAAAATTGAATGCCCACATTTCCGTTTAAAGATTAATATTTGAATATCGTTTTACTTATTTGTTTACATATCAGTATTTAATTGTCAAAAAGCTTCTATACTCACTTTCATTTTCTTATGAATTCAAGTCTTTGTGAAAGTTTCGTAAAAAATTTTCGTTTAAAAGTAATGACCGTATCGTAATTGATTTGTAAGATATATTTATTTAAATGTAAATTTCTATACGATCATAAAGACATTATTCCACTTTTTTTTTTTGTAATTGTGCAATACATGTTAAATCGCAAATTCTCAACTTTTGGACTTTTTTTGATTCGCAAAAAAATATTTCGCAAAGTATTGAAATTAGTATTTATCTAAAATTTGATGCTTATTTCTTATTTTATTTTAATGTCTTAAGCATCGGTTATGAGCTAGTCTTTAATTTTGTGTACTTTTTTTTATTATTTACAATTTAATCATTTTTCTTTCAAACAAGTTATTTATGACAAAATTGAATAATTATGCTCATAATGTGACTTGAAACTTCTCTCTCAAATAATCGGGTACACTTTGTGTTAAACAAAGCTAAAAAAGTCAATATCATTTTTTTTTTATCGATCGTTATAGTGTAAGTATAAATTTAAAATTTTAATCGTTTTTATATTTATAATATATTCTAATTACCGACATGAAAGGTATTAGCAATGAGTCAATTACGAAGTGATATGGTAAGTTTCTAAAAAAATCCATGATCTGGGAATTTATTTAAATTTGATTTATATTGCATAGCAATCTTCCCATATATTTTTAAAAAAAAAAACGCGAAAAATAGAAAAATTTGAAAAGCAATATAAACGAATTCATATTGCTACTCCAATAAATCCATTTAATGATAATGAAGAACAAAAATTTCTTTTTAATATAAGTAACAGGGAAGAAGTAGAAATAGATACATCAATATTTGTTGAAGAGAATAATGATATTTATGAAATATTTAATGTAGAACATTGGTTACAAATAATAAAAAATTGGATTAAAAAGAAATCATTTGGATAATTGCGAATTAAATTAGGTGGTCGTGTTGCTTCATCCAGCAGATGATCCATTGGCAATATGTGATTTATTGAATTTATTCAATGATTCATTGAAGCTCCGATTTTTTCTAATTGTAACAAAATGCCTATTATTAAATTAAAAGTCAATTTTGTTATTATAACTAGATTGTTTTAATGATATCATTTTTAGGGAGATGAAAAGTATTTATGGAGATAATGAATAGCTTTCAAGAAAATTTGTTTAAAAGTAAGTAATGTACAAAAGATTTAGCAATTTTAATCTCTCGTTAAAGTAATATTAAAAACTAAATCTTGACTTAAAATTTGTTCAGTGTAATCACGTGTGGTATTTAAAATTGCATTATATATATCAGTATGCTAGACATGACTTTACTATTAGTTTATAATTAATTTAATAAACTCTTGTTTTATTCATCTAATTCAAACCTCAATATTAATTCGCGGTTCCAATAGATCGAAAATCACGTGATTTCACAATAGCATTTTTCTTCTTCTCCAAAGTCTAAAAACTTTATTTTTCTTTTTAGAATGTTTGCTTCATAATCTCTCTCTCTCTCTCTCTCTCTCTCTCTTTTTTTTTTTTTTTTTTTTTTTTTTTTTTTACAGATATATCACTTATACCAATTAGTTTGACGAATTTGATTGGGTCATTAGCCACAATCTGTCTGTTTTTTTTTCTTGTTATAAATATTTCTCAATAGTGCAATAAGCCATAAAAAATAAAAACCTTACCAATTAATATGTAAGTAGTTCCATACCTTGTGAACAAATTTCCATTTTTGCTGTTTAGTATAAAATTTTGGGATGCAGACGAAGATAGCGAATGGGAGAAAGATATGGTAAAATAAATATTTCGGTGTTTGCTATCAGATGAAAGCGATTCAGAAATTTTTTTATTTTTTTTTTTAAAAAAAGACTAATTTTTGTGATCACAAAATTTAAATATTGTCAAAAGAGAAATGGTACTATTTCGTTATTAGCGTTGTATACACTAATACCCAGAGGACGTCAATACCAATCGCAACCCAAAATTAAGATCAATTTCCAGTAATCTCAAACTTTTGCCTCAAAACTGAAGAGATTAAAGATTCAACCAATTGCCTCAAACCGGAAGGGAATCATCTATCTAACGCCTTAAATTGGAATCGATCATTTCGTTTCAAATCGAAAGAATTAATATAATCAGTTAAGGATAATTTTGTTATAATAAAGAATAAATTCTTATTTTATACAAGGAATAAGAACACTTGGCAGGATCGGACTTCAACAAAGGATCAAGACTTATTGACAGGATCGATAACATCAGATAGTCTTCGAGGATCACGAACACTTGACAGGATCGATAAATACCATTTTCTTCAAAGGATCACGACACTTTCAGCGGCATCGAACATCTTTCAAAGATCACGACCTCTTGACAGGATCGACAAAAGCGGATTGTTTTCTAACAAGTATCAATATCTCTTGCAATGGGATCGAATTTCAGTTGTATATCTTCGTATATTTCTTCCAAGGTATGAGAAAATCTTTTCAAGTCCTAACACCACACCATAAGTGCAAGGTTACAACAATAGTTTGAGTAAATATCTAAGAATAAATATATACCTATGTATTTATTTTATTTAAATATCATATCAATCACATGACAATTTATAATTTGATATAATATTTGTTTCAATTTCTAGTTGTGAAGTTCTCATTTTTTTTTTTTTTTTAGCCTATATTTCGTTCTTGTTTATATACATCATAAATATTTAGAAACATGTTTCAAAATTCAAAAACTTAAAATCCTCAAACACAAAATATTGTTGAACGAGCAAATTATAAACATGAATGTGATATATTATTATTTTGCGGGCTTATGTGTTATCATGTAAACATAAATCATGTATAATAAAACATTTAGAATCTTTTTGTGGTGGAGCCCTGACTTGTAATGAGCAGTGTTATGAAATATTAGATATACTCTTCAAAAGGATTTTGCATTATTTGTGTAAAGCTCTAGATTATTGGAAAGTAGATTTCATAAATACACAATTTATAAAATAAATACCCGAATTTTCATATAAACAAAAATTCAGATGACGTTATCATATGGGAAGTTTGCTAGGAAATGGGGCTCTGAGAATTTTTTTGACTAAAATTAAGGTCTTATTATATTTTAATCTAATAACACCAAAAATTAAAATGCAATAAAAAACAAATTTTGTTAAAAAATATGTTTACGAATGATGTAATGATGATCGTTGATTGGCTAACCTTTTTTTTTTGAGGTTGACTTTATTCTATCTTTATTACAACTTTCTTTACTTTTGGTGGGTATCGTTTTTCGCATTTGATATTTTTAAAAAATATTATTTACAAAGAAGTAAGCCATAAAATAATTTACATTTTATTATGCATTTAAATATTAATAATATTATAGTTAAATTATAAAATATGTTAATTACTGATTAAATAAACTTCTAATCTTTAATTTTCAGGAATTTCTAAATCATCTTGATCTTCTGAATGAAGATTTGAATTATTATAAGTATCTTCATCATCTAATAAATTTAAAATAATTAAATTATAAGTCAATAATAAATTAATTAAATTTATTTATTGCTTACCATTGTTTAAATTATAACTTTTTTGCAAACAATATGTTTTAATTTCATTATATGTATAATTAATTCCTAAAAGAAAGTATTTATATTCATTAAAATATTAGAAACTTTATCAATTAACAAATAAATATCTTTATCATTAATAATTTTTATTTTGTTGCTATTAATTTAATTTTTAAATTTTTAGTTAAAGTTATAAAATTATTATGATAATTATAATAGTTATTAATAAATAATAAAATAATTCATTACCATTATTATAATATAAAGAATGTTTTTTTGATTTGTCAATATTCATATCTATTATATAAATTATATAATATTTAGATATAAATTGAGTTTAAAATAAAATATAACAAATTTATTCTTACCATCAATTGTTGTAAAAATATTTATTTCAGTATACTCTTTAGATATTTCTTTAAGTTTTTTAAGATAATAAAATTAATTTATAAATTTTTTAAATTATATATAAACTAGTATTACTTACTATCTGGAATTTTAAGACTATTTTGTTTGCTATCATAATCTTTTTTATACAAATAAAGTTATTAAATTTATTTTAAAATTAAACTTAAATTTTTAAAAATTTATAAATAATAAATTTCTTACTTTTCTATAAATCAAAATAAAATTTAATTTTCTTTTAATCATAAATAACTTACCTTCATTAGCATTTCTTGGTTTAGGTAAATCTTTAAAAATGTAATATTTACTTAATTTACTAATTAATGGACTAATAGAAGTGAAACTAATAATAGATTCTTTATTTGGTTGTATACTATTTAAAGTAATACCAGTTTCTTTATTTTGATTTTCATTATACAAACCTTGTATTTTTTTAATTTTATTATAAAGAATATTAATACTAGGTCTTTTTAATGGATCAGCATCCCAACATTGTTTCATTAAATTTTTATATTCTAAAGGTGTTTCTAATACTATTATTGGTCGCAAACCATTTACTATTTTCATTGCAAGATCATAATCATGATCAAATTTGATAAAAGGTGGTTGTCCAGATGAAACCTCCCACATAATCATACCAATACTATAAATATCTGATGCAAAAGTATATTCTTTTCCAAATATAACTTCAGGTGCTATATAAGGAAGATTACCATATATACTTTTTAATGGTTTATTAACAGAACCACAAAATCCAAAATCACTAATAATCCAAAGAGAATAACATTTACTATATAATATATTTCCTGAATGCAAATCTCTATGAACAAAATTTTCTTTATGAAGGAGAAAAATTGCTTCAATTACAGAGACTATTATATTAAATTTTTGTTTCCATGTAAGTTGATAATAATATTGTTGTAAATATTTTCTTAAGTCTATTTCAGAAATACACATTACAAGAAAATAATCTTTATTTTGAAGATTTTGAGTAAGACCACAACTATGAGCAAAATTTACCCATTTGCTGCTTAATATTAATTGAGCTTTAGCCTACAAATAAGATTTTTAATTAATTATTTTAAAATAAACAAATTCAATTATTAATTCATATAATAACCTCATCAAACCAACTTCTATTAGCACTTTTTACATTTTTTAATTTTTTGAGTATTACTTTGAGACTTCCAAATTTTGTTAATTGTTGTTTTTTAGAATCCCATTCATCATATATTCCATCAATCCAATCTGCTGTAAAAATTTCAGAGCATCCACCTTTAGTTAAATACTCAATATTTTGTAAATTATTATATGGTATCCACTTTACTATTCTAAAAGGATTACTTGCTTCCATCTGACATTTCTTTATTAAATTATCAATTTCAATATTTCCAGATGTCCAATTAGAAAAATTAGCTTTTAAATAATTTCGCATACATTGTATGCAATATGCTGTTGCTAAGCATTCTTGTTTGCAATTATCACAAACTCTTTTTACTCCAAGATTTAAATCTTTTTCATAGTCATAATATAGTTTTAATTTTCGTATTGCCTCAGATTTTTCCTCTTGTGTGAGATATTCATCAGCGTATACTATTTGTTGTTTATATTTATGCAACTGTTCTCTGTCTTTGTAAATGGTCACATCAGTTAGTGCTATTCCTCTAATCAATACTTCTTTAATTAATTCTTTACGAATGGAGGCCATAATGAAATAGAAAAATAATATTCAATAAAGGAAGGTTAACGGAATTTGAAATTCCATGTTTTATTCAAAAAAAAAAAAAAATATGGGAGCTAAGCTATTAACATCGGGTTCGGAGATTAGTAATTTAATTTTGAGTAGATGATGATCGTAAATAATGTTACACCGCACCGTAATCTAACCAATCATAAATTGTACTGTACAGTACGAGCCCAAATGCATGCGTTAATATCCGAAATGCGCATTCCTATTTGGGATATACGAAATTACCATTTCGGACATTAACGCATTTGGGCTACAGCAAGTCTAAATTTTTATTATTTAAAATTTAATAAATTTTGCTAAAATATCACTTGAAATCTTTTGCTATTAAATTTACCCTTTGAAATTGAGTTGTTACACAATTTCAGACACCGGAGATTTTGCTGCACGATTCCCCCAAATTATAACAACGAAATGATTAAAAAAAAAAAATTGCGACACTATTTTCTTAAATTATTTTATAATTACCTAATGTAAGAATATGAAGCTGAATTAGATATCTAATTATCATTAAAATGTCAAATTTGTGAAAATCTAAATAATTTTTAAATAATTTATTTTGGCAAATGAACTTTTTTTTTTTCAAATTGTATTTGATCTATAAAAATTCGCTACGCCATAAATAAAGTAAATCGAGTTTCGGCTTTTAAGATTCGATTTTCGGATTAATCGAGAAACGGTTAATTATTCAAATTCTACATTGTGAAATCGATTTTACTCATAGTTCACAATAAATATTAATAATATTATACAAAATATCTGTACAATAATGTATTTTACCACAAATTCACGAGATTATCGGTTAATCGAAATTGTCATCCATTATATACGAAGATTAATAAATGTCCCACTATTTTAGAGGCGCGTTATTTCTTGCGGCCTAATTTCCTGCACTAAAATGCATAATTATTTCATTGTAACAATAACATTCATAAAACGTAAAATTTTATTATTTCCGAGAAAAAATGCTTTTTCTACTAGCGGTATATATAATTCAATTATTTTATTTATTTAACATAATGGAAAATAAAAATGAATTTTTTCAATCTATCTATTTATTAAGTTCTCTTTTTCGTTCTAAACATTAAAATTCGATTTTAATAATCGTTTTTTGTTAGTATTTGAATTTATTAACAACTATTTTTTACAATAAAATTTTCAGGTTATTAAGTGTATTAGCAATTAACTAGTTATGTAAATAATACCAAATGATTTTTGTTTTGTTCGAAGTAATTAATGTTTTTTTTCTAATTTGTTGAGTTTGGAACATTATATGTTGTATGGTATGTAATAAATTAACTGTATTATCTGTTATTACGTCAATGGTTATTCTGCAAAGAAAAAATGATCTCAAAATTTGTAAATTGATAAATCCTCAATAATTCTTTATTTTTCAGTAAAAATTGTTATCGTTAGATGATAAATTTTATAAATCGTTTACGAAGCTCTATGATTGTTTCTTTAGTATTGTTGTATTCAGTTCTTTCGTTATGTATTTATGAACAATTTTATATTGTAAGCAGGTGGATTCAATTTAACATTAATATTTAATAATATCAATTAATCTTTCGCAATATCAATATATTAAACTAAATTAATGCTAACCACTATGAATTAAATTGCGCAAATACGAAAATTAAAAAAAAAAATGAAAATTCGGGATTTAGAAAAATAAACGAAATTAAAATTTAAAAATTATAATATTAAAAACGGCGAAAGCAAAATATATCGCAAGAGATGAAAGGAAGGTTTAAGGTGTATATGCAATTATAAGAAGGGCGAGATATTGAGTTGTTTAAGGATTGAAATTCAAATTTATAAAAAAAAAAAATAATTAGGACAGCCTCGTATCCTACAATCGTGTCATCCTGGCAACCTGTAATCAATTTGTTAGGATACCATATAAGTCGTTAATTAAAGTTTTAATAAATAAATGCTGGTTTCTCTTGGAATTTAAGCTTTTTAAGTTTTATCACTATTCACCTTCCTTTATTTATACATACACCTTAATTCCTTCACTTTTTTCCTTGCGATATTATCGCTTTCGTAATTTATAAATAACTTCGTAATTTTTATGCTTTAAACTTCGATAATTTCGTTGTTTTAATATAAATTTATTTCTTTTTCCCGATTATTATTTTAGCAGCAGGGGTGAGCGGTCCAAGCTTTTTGCTTTATAGAACCCAAGTAGATAGGTGACTAAGAATGTATTCCAGTCCCCATGATGCTTTAGGGAATACGGTTAAGAATAACTGGTTGTAATCTTCCCTCAGATTGCTTCCCGTTTTACAATATTACTTTCCTATATAGATCCCCTAGATTATAGCCCAAAATGATTTCCTGCTTTATATATTCCCCATATACCCCATCATACTGTATACCCACCATATACCCCTCCCATATATATCTACGTGTAGCCTAATAGAAGAGGTGAGTGGACTATGGTTAAATTATTGTA
>CAJVPP010002066.1:0-16486 GCA_910592005.1 Funneliformis mosseae
TTTTTAATTAAACTTAAAAAATTTAAGTTTTATATTGAGCCAAAAAGCGTTCGGAGACTTTTGGCGGGGGTCTGTATATATAAAGAGAGATCTTATATAAGATCGAAATGTATCTGCTTTCTTTAAGCAAGTTAAGCAAAAGACCAGCTATTTAGGTGCTTTACAAGGCAGTCAATCTAAAAATTCAGCAGATACCAGTAAGTTTCAATGTTCACATAAAATTTCTTCTTATACAATGTGTGAAGCAGGAGGCTATTATTTAAAAGAAGCAGTCAAAGAATTCATCAAAGAAGTGATGGCTCATTACGTGAACAGAAAATCAAGCTATTTATTATGTAATGAGCATAAGCCATTTGTATGTGCTATTTACTTTGGGGAATGGTACTTTCACTTAGGTTCTTAGAAGAATATCAAACCTAGTAGAGTTATTACTAAAGAGTCTGGGCCACTAAAATAGGAAAAGATTCAAGAAATTCAGCCTAGCCAATAGCATGATAAAGGAGAGAAAATCTATAACACAGATCTAAATATTATATACTGGCCAAAAAATAGGCATTGGGAATTGATTAAAAATATTACCGAAAGTATTACTCTATTAATTCTCAATGGAAGTGGTAGTTCTGAAAAGATAATACACGCAATCTAAATCTTTAAAGATATAAATATGATAGTCTTTATTCATATAAATGCATTGGCTAAAGACTTTCAGAATGATTGTAAGATAAAAGCCCAAACTTAGCATAGCTTCTTTAGGTGGAATGGTATAGAAGAGTGGACTCCTGAACGCATGAAAGAAAAGAAATTTCTATGAGATGTCATCTGGAATGAAGTATATACAGTGTCTAGACATATTCTAGAAAAGTTCATCAACTACTTACTAGAGCAAAAACACCAAGTAATTTACTGTAAAGATGATGTTCAGCCTTTACCATTCTTTAGAGAAATGCCTCATGATTAGTTATAAGAGCGAGCTGATTACTATGAGGAAGTCTTGATTGATTATCAGGCTAAATACTCTAGATTACAAGAGTTTAAGAAAAAAATGCAATGGCAAAATAATAGAGTGCAGTTAAACCTATTCTGCGAAGCACTTCCAGTCAGTGAAAAATGAGAATATCTTGAAGCTGAATGGAAGCTATCAAATTGTATCTTATCAGTACATCTACTTTCTCGAAGAATTGCTTTCCAAAAATACTTAGAACTTCATCAGGCAAAATATCTCAATATGCTGATCCTATTAATCTATAGGTCAAGAGATAGACGCAAACAAAATTGCCTTGTTCTAATTTCTGGCTCATCTGAAAAAAGGGAGTTAGTAAAAAATGATATAATATACTTATTCTTAGATACGCTCCTTAACAAATTCTTAAAAGATATATTGGCAGCTAAAAAGATCATAGATTGGGAACTTGGATATGCTATAACTATTCACACTAGTCAAGGAATGACCCTTAAGGCTTCACAGCGTGTTTGGGTCATTATTGAAAATTTAGCTTAGGATAACCTAATATATTTAGCAGTTAATCGTGTGAAATATTTAAACTAACTCATTCAGGTTGAAGAGTCTCCATTACTTTCTGAAATTATCCAAGAGATTAAGAAGGCAAAAAAGAAAAAACAGCTAGAACATGAATTGAGACCATCTATTCAGAAAAAACTTATCAGATATATGGGCCAGGATAAGGAAAAAGGTCGTGAATTTGATCTAACAGTTGACTATATCCTCATGTTAAAACATATTCAAGAAGACAAATATGCATTATGTCTCATTGAAATGAAATTTAAATGGGATCGGTCAGGAGATATATCCCAGTAGACAGTAGATTAGGAATGGATCAGTCCTGGTAAGATCGGTCTTAGACCGATTAATAGGATCAGTCTTTGCGGTCCTCAGTCCATATTTTGAGGACTGGTTCAGACCGGTCTTTTATTATTTATACATATTATTTAAATTTTATAAATACTAAATAGATTGTTTGATTTATAAAATATTACAAAATTAGAGTTAGATCGACCCAGTTTTCATCTCTCTTATGAAGCAGTTTGGTCCATAAGTCAATACTTAGACCTGTCATAATAGTTTACTGTAACGATAATGTTTGAAATGAAAATATCAGAATAACGAGATTAAGAAAGCGCAGGAATCATTTCGTATGCAATTATTTTATTATACTTTTCTATTTAATTTATACAATTATTTTATTAAATTGATCATTTATATTTTTCTAGTACAGTCAACTCTTGTTATAGCGAACTCTTGATATAACGAATTTTTTGAACAAATATAATAAAAATACTCTTGTTATAGCGAATTGGCCAATCAAATCTCTTAAAATCTTCACTATAGCCTTATAGCGAAGTTGAGGTCTAGGACACAGAGTTCGTTATAACAAGAGTTGACTGTATGTTCTAAACCGATCCTTGAACTATTCTTATAAATCAGTCGGGTTTGAAAAAAAAATAAATCTTGGACTGGACTGGACTGGTAGGACTGAATGGTATAAGACCGGTCTTAGGACCGGTCTTAAGATTAACTTATGGACCGGTCTAGTCCAAAGAAAGATGAAAGACCAGTCTTTTTAGACCAGACTGGACCAGACTGGACTGATCCAACCCTACAGTAGATCAAATTTATAATAATTTGAAGCATATCAAAGGTAATGTACGCCTCACTTATCTTCTTTACAACTGAAATTACAGAGTCTAGTTCATGCCGGTGATCCAGATTAGTGATATAATGCATATATGCAATTCAGAAGAGACAAATCACAGTACGTATATAATTATAAGATTTTTTTTTCTAATATAATAAATATTCAGTTATCTGTAAAAGATGCCAATCAGATTAATTAAATTATATAAACCCTTCTGATGGTAAACATAGTTCATATGAGGAATATGGCTAAAAAATTGAGAAATAACCAGTGCAAGACTGCAGGTAAGTTTATTACTAATCCCACGCAGTATTTGCCATTATACAATCCAGCCAAATATGAATACACATATGATAGGACAACTGGTTTTATCACTGTTAAAAATATAAAATAAGACAGAGTTATAGGTATATTTGATTATCCCAAGCTATGTGAATATCTGGAGTCAGGTGCTCATCATTAATATTATTTTTTTTCAATTAAAGATATAGGCTCATATAGCAAAGTATGGAATTTAATAGCAATTTGCACAATATAGAAAGTTTAGATAATATTATAGAAGATGTGAATAAAATATTAAAAAAGTGTTTTTAGCAGGGGTTACGCCTGAATTTTGACAAGAAGCCTATATAATTAGTTTTAAATTGACATTGGATAGATTGGCATAAGAGGTAGAGTTTGCATAAAAAGATAATTGTTCTTCTGAGCCAGTTAGTTTGGAACAGTGATCATTAGCCTCAGAAGAATTTTTGCTGGTCACAAATATTAAGTCGGTTATTTTTTCTTTGTTATAATAAATTAAATATATTAACATAATTATAATGCAGTCCAATAGGCAATATAGTGCAAAACGATCAATCCAATTTAGAGAAGTTCTAATATTGTATGGAAAAAAAAGAAAAAATACCATATCCAACACAATATGATAGCTCTATAAGCAAATATATTAAAATGATAAAGTTACATGCTATTAGCATTGGTGAGGATTTAGATGGTATAGACATTAAAGTGAAATTTATTTGTGAATTATTATCTGTCAATGAAAGCATGTGTATGAATTTAGGGTTAAAAAATTTTTGTCTAAAATATTTGAATATTTATTTAAGCCTCCTACCAATCTAGTTAGTCCAGAGCAGTGATCACTAGCTCAAAAGATTTTTTGCTGAGCCATAATGCATAAGCAGATCTACGCAATGATTAACCTTATTTTTTTGATTGAAAGATATTCTAACTAGGGATCTGCAAAAGTTGAATCGAATGGGGATCCACTAAATGGGAAGATAAAGTAGGTGCTTCCCTCGCATGTTCTCAAGATTCAGATCACATCAGATTGAATAAAATGTGGATCCCTAATTCTAACCATATATAAAAAATATATACAGCTAATTTGCTTGATTAGCTTCCGCCTGAATTAATATCCTTTATTTTCTCCTTCGGTCAAGACCTTCAGGAGATAGCCTATCCTGTTAAGTTTTCTTTTTTCAAACTATAGTGAGAAAAAGGGGTTATTATTAAACTGCCAAAAAAATGTGAAATGTTTGTAAGAAGATCAGATATAAGTTTACTCTTGCAGAGAATGAAGATTGGCTAAACAAACAGGTTATACATCAGTTAATATATAAACCTCTACAGATGATTGTTCGTCTATTCTGATTTAGGCTGATCCAGAGTAGTGATAATCAACTCGGGAGATTTTTTTGCTAAGCTACAGATTGTGTGACAAAAAATAAGTGGATCATCAGTCAGGTCTTGTATGACATATTAATTTTTGCATATAACGAAAAGAAAATATACATGCTAATCAATACATTTATTTTTTTCCCAAACAAATATGAGAAAATGTGAAAGAAGGTCTAGTTGCAATACAGAATCTACTATAAAAGTAAATATTAACGTCAAAAGCATATGTTATAAAGAGCTGAGGACTTTGTAATTTTGAGATCTACAAGAACTAACTACCTTTATGTCTTTCTGATAGATCTATATGTGAAAAGATATGAGGATTCTGTTTACATATGCTTTCATGAAGTTCTTGGCATCAAACGACAATACTAATTACGCTTTATATCCCTTAAATTTTTTTCTAGTAAGATATAAAGCATGTAGGAGTATGTAAAAGTTCAGCTAACTTTTCGCAAAAAACATTCCTGCGTAAAAAATAACACAAAATAAGATATATACAATATATATTCTTTAATGCGAGTAGGCTAAGCAATTTTCTTACTATTGGATTCTTACATTTAGGAGTTGAAATAGATAATAACAATACTACTATCAATTGTCTTATCATTTCTATAGGAAAACTTATAAATATTCTATGCATTAAAGTAATGCAATCGATTACAATTTGCAGAGGTGGTGATTATAATGATCTCAAGACTGTAATTCAAAGTAAATTGGAGGCACCATTTAATAAAATCCTTCTCAAAATTTATATAATTCGAGCCAGAAACATTATTGAAATGGAAATGGACATGCATGAGGATTTTATTAATATTTTTACTGAGGAACCTAAAGCAGAGCACTTCTATTTCACTGTTTACCCCAAATAATTTTCTGTATCATGTAGCGATATATTCACAATTTTTATATAATGTAGACCAGTTTCTGGTAAGGTTTTTTTATTTTTTAAATAAAGGATATATTACATTCTTGTCGTAAATCTTAAAAAATGTCATATATAATGATGTAATATAATCGCTTGATAATCCTATACTACGTATTAATTGTATATATATTAGGCAAATACATTATGAATCAATACAAAAAAATCTATCATTTCTACCTAAGCGCTTTACTCTGAAAACTAAAAATACTTTTATATTTATAAACCAGCTTTACTTGTAACTGCAGTTAAATACATATTTTTTATTTTAAATGCTTATATATATTGTATTAGTTATATATAGATCATGTTATTTTCATTTGAATTATTGAAACAACATATCACTGAACTTGAAGCTAAGAATGATAAGCTTGAGGTTGAGAATGCAGAGCTTAGGAAGGAGAATACTGAGATCTTCAGTCTTAGAATTAAGCTCTCAGTATCTAATGCTGAAATAACTGAACTTAAGCGTAGGAATGCTGAGTTTCTAAGAGTAAATAAGAAATATAACGAAAGGCGTGATACTGAAAATGTCAAACTCAGGGTTAGAATCGAAGAGATGGAATCTGAGTTTAGAGATAGAATCACAAAAGTAAAACAGAAGCAGACTTCAAATGATAATTCTTCTAACAATAACTCATCTAACTTCAATTTAGGTATAGGCTATTATGAAAAATCGTCACAGGAGAAAGAGATGGATAATTTCTTGGGTGAGATACATAAGAAAAGCGTTAGTGATAGGATAAGGTGACATAATAAGGAGAAACTTTTGTATAAGACAGCTTCCCTTAAAGTATTACCTTCTGCGAAAAATAATCTGACTGTTTTCTTGAGAAATGATAAAATTGAAAGTAATACAAAAACCATTTCCTCAGGAAATGATCAGATGGTTTCAAAGAAGTCAGAAAAAATCAAGAAAACTTCAAGAAATCAGTAAAAGGTTATTCAAGATTTTAACGACTCTGATGAAATCAAGTTCACTAAAAATCAGAATATAGAACTTGATTTAATACAAGATTTACAGAGTGGTAGTATTATTGCTTTACCTTCTGAAATTAGTGAGCAGTATTTATCCTCTTGCGAAGCATCTTATGAATAAATTATAACACAAAGCCTAATCCATTTATTTCAAAATGCAACACAAGCTAGATATGAAGAGATTTTGTCCTAGATTCATTATTCAGATAATTTTGAAAATAAGGTTGTTGAAATTCATCGTGAAATAAGAGTTACTGATAAAACTGCAAAAACTCAAATATACAAAGAAATATTAGAATATCTGGCTAATATTACGCTGTTGCCTTGCGAATTAAAACTCTTGGAGCTAAAAAAATTTGTAAATTATTTGAAAAGAATGGTGTAAGGATTGATAAGATTAAGTGTGTTAATTACAATGCAAATGAGATTTCAAAATTAATTAATGAACAAATTCAAAATGTTGTAGATCAAGTAACTTCAAAAACTATTTTCTCAAAAAACGATCAGAGTCACGTGCCTTTGAAAACCACCAATAATGATGCATCTTTAAAACTTAAGGTAAACGTTTCTACCACATCTCGTCTACCAATTCCTAGAACTACTTATGATTGATCCTATTTTCGCAACAAGACATTGGGTCAATATCCTATTTTATATAGAGAATTTAGTAGTGAAAATTTTGACTATTATGGTATTACTGACGAAACATCTTGTGATCCCAAAAGGACTTGCCCATTATGCAGTTTAGATCATGATTAAGAGAAAAGTATAGAAGGTAGATATAAGGCTGAATCCTATTTTATTAAGTGTGAACAATGCAAAATTGAAATAATTGCATAATCTCATTATTTTTTACACACATCAACTATTACCTAATTAGATTGATTTGCAATTATAGAAAAAGGCAACATGACTAAGACCAATAAAATATTAACTTCTGAATACCTGGATTAGCATATCAAATTAAGTGGGTTATTAAGCGTTTTGACAGATAAGATTCGGTTCAGCTTATACAAAAAATATAAAAAAGAAACTGGGTATGAAACATAACAACTATTAGAAATACATGAATCAGAAGTCATAAATTCGATGCCAGAAAACAAAGTATTTGATTTATCTTTTTCTAAACAATGTGAAGAAAAAGGACTTATCACTTTCGAAGCCAGATCTGATCCAAAATTAATTATCAAATCCGTCTTAGAGTATTTCACATACTTAAAATTCTGAAATAGTTTTAGGGGAATTGATAATTATAATTTTGCATTACCTCAGCCGTGAAGCTCACTATGTCCTATTTGCAATGAAAACATGTGAATTACGAATTATATGACGAATAGTATAAAAATGGAACAGAATTTTGTCTTACCTGCAACAATTCAAGTAATAAATTAAAGTTCGCAGTTATAGCATAAGCGTCATATAACGTGAATAACCAAAACCATGATTGATCAACCATTCTTAATCGTAAAGCCTTTTATGTAACAAGCAAAAAAATAATGTAATATATATAATATATCACATGTTAGAGTAAGTTATTTATATTGTATCTAAGTAATTGTCAATTTGTGACTCACTTTAATGTAGTGAAATGATCTGGATTATCTGCAGATAAAACTATTTATCCATCAGATAAAAAAATGATTCAGATGATTATTATATATCTGCAGAAAACCAAATAAACGATCTGCAGATTATATGCCAAATATTCACAGATGATCAATAGATCACATAGATAATAAAAATCCACAAAAATTCACATATCCGTGAATTTCTCTAAAAAAAATTTGACATTTCTACGCATTTATAATAAAAAACAAAATATTTTATTTCCCAATTTTATAATTCTCATTTTACTATAATTTTATTATAAGATATGATATTATTAGTTATTCAAAATTTACATACTAGAATTTTTCAGACTCTGAAAAATAATGGATGCTTTTAACAAATAATGAATTTTCTTTAAAAATATAAGCCTAATAAATAATTCAGGGTTTAAACGGGTTCTTTTAGCTGTTAATAAATTACTAGCATCACTAAATAATCTTTTATTTGGAGTTGAGATAGCTGGAATCAGAAGATAAATTCTAGCCAACTTTGAAAGAATTGGAAATTGTTCTTTGTTATCACGCCACCAAATAAAAGGGTTCAAATCAAAACCTAATTCAGGTAAAGATAAGTAAATGGTTACTTCATTTTCTTGTGTGAGATTTTGTTTAAAAATTGAAAATAGAGAGGATTCGCTAGATGGTGAAATGGTAGGCATTATTGATAAAGAATTAGCTTTAAGCTAATTGTATTTGCTTTTTGATAGATCTTTATTTTATTACAAATTTCTTCATCAACAAATCTAAGACACTTAATCTTAGGATCAAGTATTGCTAAAATAAGAACCCCTTCCTCTTCTTTGTTCCAATATAATTCCATTGCATTATACAAATCAAGCTTTATCTTTTCCAACATTTTATAGTTCTAAATAGTTGATTTAAGTTTAGCCTTCTTTCTGATATATTTTCTTCAGCCCATTCTCCTTCTTCTTTCTCTTCAAAAACATCAATAATTTCTTTCATCCTATTTACATCTTAAGGTATATCTTTTGGTTTCACACGTTTTTTAATTTCTTTCAATAATAGACTCATAATGCTATAAGTCACATATTTGCTAGTACCTAAGTAAGTTGTAACTTCAGCAAATCCTTTCAAAACTTCACATAATTTTGCTAATAACTCCTATTCATCTTTAGTTAGCATAATTTTAGATAGCCGTTAGCCATCTTTTTTTGAATCAACATCACTAGTAATTGGTAACGTAGTTACTAGGATATCAATATATAGTTTTATTTCTAGCAGTCTCTTCTAAGCTAAAAAGCTTGAATTCCAACATGTTTGAATATCTGCAATGCAATGGCATAGGTATGTGCTTGTTTTTTCAGGATTCTAAAAGAATTTAGATTAATATACTTTTATTATTGAAAAAATGATCATTTTTTTTGAAATATGTCATACCACTTGATTTTCAATATTTATTTGAATATTTTCTAGCCTTTCCAATTGCTTTGGTCTTATGAAGAAGTCAATTAATCATTTGACCCTTAATACAAGTAATTTTACGCATGCTAACCCTTTTTTTACAACAAGTTATAAAGTATAAGCGATACAAGGCTGCCAGGTAATGTTATGAGAAATTTCGCTCATATCCTTAATTGCTCGTTTCATATTGAAACCATTATCTGTGATAATTACATTAACCTTTTCTCTTAATATCTATAAATCTAATAATTCAAGCAAAGTATTGCTAATGTGATCTGCAGTATATGAATACTGAACGTAAATGACTATAAGAACAAGCTTGTATAGCTAAAAATTCTCATCTAAGAAGCAATATGTAACTCAAATGTAATCTTGTCGATTCTGGGTAAAGTTCTGAACGGTTCAGATTAATCTGAAGATTTTCAGATCAGTTCAGTTCGAATCGGTTTCAGATTGTATAAAAATTGATCCGAAAATTTTCAGTTCAGTTCAGATTTTTTTGGATTATAATTCTAATCTGAACTGAAAAAAATCTGAACTGAACTGATAATTTCAGATTAATCTAAAAGTTCAGTTCGATTATATGCGAAACTCTTGAAGGATCGCAAAATTTGCAAAAACTTTGGAGAATCGTAATTTTTTGCGATTTCTCTTAGAATTTTGCAAAATTATCACGAAACTCTTAGAGAGTCGCAAAAATTGCGATTTCTCTTCGAATTTCGCGAACCTCAAAGAGAAATTCACAATTTTTTGCGATTCTCCTAGAGTTTCGCATATAAATTGCAGATTTCTTATATAATCGAACTGTAATTTCAAATTAATCTGAAAATTTCAGTTCAGTTCAGATTTTTACCGGTCTGCGGTTCAGTTTAGATTCAGATTGGCATTTTTAAGATTAATAATCTGAACCAAACTGAACTGTTCAGAGCTTTAATTCTGGGCAGTCCAAAGATCAGTAGTTAAGTTGACTGAGATTGTATGATCTTTAATATATTGAACAATTAGGGGATACGTATAGTTATATGCATAATAAATAATTTGTTTTACCAATTTTACATCAGGTGCAATAAATCCTGAATCCAAATCATGTAAAAATTTCTTAAACATATCACTTTGAATAAGTTTAAGCAGCATTGAATCAGCAATAAACCAATCAACAAGTGATTAGTGAAGTTTCTCTTGTTTAGCTTCTTTATGTGGTCTTACATTGTTGGTGAGTGTGGTTTAAATCTATTTTTAAAATAATATTAATTAATATTTATTTTTAAACTATTATTATAGCAAAAAGATATTAACCATACTGATCTTCCTTTTATATCTGTATTTTCAGTAATTTGATGTGATCCAGCAAGATGCGCAATGAGATTACTTGTTGAGTTTTCACTTGAATAGACCTTTCCACAAGCTGTTCATCTGTTTTTTTAACTAAACATTCAGCACTAGCATTTCTATTATCAAGCAGTACAGGATCCCACCATTTCCACACCTAGCTTTATGCTTGTATGTTTTTTCAAGTGTTTTTACTTTTTTGGGAACGCGTTCTGATCTTTGTTTTTTTGAGCATTTATTAGATAGTGGAGCAGTTTGATTAGATCCTTCTCCTTCATTATCATAATTACTTAAAGGTGTAAGTGGGACAGTTTCTTCAGTCATCATTAATTTTAAAAGAAAAAATGTATGAAAAAGAATCGGGTGGGAATATAATTTTGAAATTTACACAAATAACACGATCATATGATCTATGATATAATGTTTGTATCTGAGTTTAGGTTTTAGATCGGTAAGGTATTTTCCAAAATAGGTTGGAAATTGTAGGACGATGATCCAATGTGTCTAATAAAAGTGAATGTATTGTATGGATGATTTATGTGCTTAAATATAAAAATTTTCAAAAAATTTTGTTCAACGTCGTTTATTTAAAAAAATTATAGCAAAGTACTTGAGTAGCTAAATAAAGAAATAATGAAAACAATCAAATTAAATATTAAAATAAGAATAATTTAGATTTTATATAAAATTAATTTGAAACAATTATATTTAATATATTATCTTATGGGTACTATAATAACTATATAGTGAATATTCACGGATTGATCTACAGATTTGTTATTTAATTCGTGAAATATCTGTGAATATTTGCAAATTATCTGCGGATAAATTTTACAAATCCGCAATACTTAAGAATGATCCAGATATCCGCATTATCCGGATATTTGCATTATTTACACAGATTATTATCCGCAGATCGTTTCTCTACTCTAATGGGTAACAATCTTTTCAAAAGTATCTGAATGTAGGTTAAAATAAGTAATTTCCGTCTTGCCACTTTTTTGTACTCATTTATATTTTTTCTAGTCCTAGTCCATATGAAGGATAATCTTAAAGAAAAATGGGCGAGAAAGTTGATAAGAGAATTCATAGAACCCTTCAGGTATTTTATTCTTTACACTATTTTGAAATTATAGGAATAGCCAATGAAAAATTTTTTATATAGATTGAGACAAATATATATTCCGTTTGGCGTCATAGGGAAGCTAGTAAAACCACTCTATTGTCGACCAATTCTAATTGTAACCATATGGGATGCAGTAGCCCTTCTTTGGACGATCTACATAATGAAGATGAATGCTTTCAAGAAAATGGAGTTTCAAGACTAGAAAAAGTATCTCTGCAGGATGCTAGTTATCTTGGCTGACAAAATTACGATGATGAGTACAAGAAAAGCATATTGCCCATCAGCAGTAAATGTAACGATTTCGGTGGAAAAGGAAAAAATAAAATTTATGTTTGGGAGTTCAATCTGCACGTCAGAAAAGAACAACCGGTTAATAGCATAGTCGAGGGCGAATTCTATACCAATACTACAGTGGTGCCATTCAAATGTTGCCCAAACAAGGAGAGAATCCAATTGTTGCTACCATACTTGGGAAAATTATGCCGAAACGATACCTTGACGGGCCATGCATGGACCAAAGAAGAACTAAAAACACTGTGTCATCTTGTGGTCCCAGACATTCAATGTATTAGAGAGAGAATTTCAAAGACCATGTCTCCTGTACCAGAGGGTGAGGAGCAGGATGAACATCGAGAAGTTAGCAATAATTCGAGAATCCGCTTATGATTGTTGAAATGATCGCAAATAAATCAGATCGTAAACGCATTGCAGAGTCTCTTAACTGTAAACTCAAAGGTGAAGAACCTTCTAGCTGTATTTGTTATATGGAAGATGTTAAAGAATATTATAATTTTGATCATATCATCATCATCAGGAAAATTCATGCTGGAATTATTTTTCTGGACTGCTACGGTCATGTGTTCGTATGGGAATCAATGAATTATATTTTGTGGTTGCTTGGGGATTATTGTAATGAGGCAACAAAGAATAGCCGTCCAGAATGGGGTTTAGATTTTGATGAGTCTATTGTTAAATTCAATGAAGTCGTGATGAATACGAATGGTATGTGAAGATTTTGTTCATTTTTTTATCTTAATTTTTATAATTAGCTTCTTTTTTCCCAGAATCACCAAACGAATATTGTATCTCTGTTGCACCTGTTATAAAGAAGAAGGATAGTTTGAAAAAAAAGAAGAGCTCAAAAAAAAAGTAACGATGATATGTGTACTTTCAGATTCAATTTTAATTTGTTTGCTATTAAGTGGGTTGTTTATACTAAATTTTCTTACTGATAATTACCATTTGGCTAGAGATAACTGATTACTAACACACAGCTTAGTTACTGTATATAATGCTACAATTTACTCAAAAAATAAATGAGCGTCAAATTTTATAACATAACTTTGTATACTCCTGTAAATGCTATGTGAACTGCTTATCGAATAAATAAACCGTATTGTAACACAATTCTCTGCCTGTTCTGACCATTTCATCATGATTTAATTTACACAGTCCAAATGCGTTTCGCCGGAAAGATATCACGAAAAAATCCTGAAGGAACTGCGCTGTTTCTTCTGCAGTTTTGACGAGCTCAGACAAGCTTGTCCAGACTCTACCATCAGAAAAATAATCTAGTCATATGCACAGCGCTTTCAGAGATAAATTTAACCTGAACTCATATGCGTGTTCATCAGAAATATAGATTTCGGGAGATAAATTTAACCGGATGCTGATCCAGCTTCTGCTCAATTTTGACGAGCTCGAACAAGCTTGTCCAGACTCTACCATCAGAAAAAATAATATTTTTTTTTATTCGTAATCATTTTCTCAAATTCCCGTTATACTTATCCAGCTAAAGAAAAAATCCAAAACCTGATCAGCCAATCATCTCGTGATTTGTAGAAACTCGCCAGCTTCTAGGAACTGGCAGGGAACTAGGGAGATCATATGTGATACAAATTTTAGCTGTGTATAGTTTAGCCGTCTATGGTGATCGGGTCTAATTTAGCCGAATAATGACATAACATCTGTAACAAATCGAATAAAAATGAATATGATATTTTATTATAATATACTTGCTATAAATCACTATAAGTCTTTAAAATAGCTATAAATCGATAAAATCAGTAAAATTGCTATAAATTGCTATTAACTACACCTGTAAATGACTAAATCTAACAACTATTCCAGTTTAAATCCTGTAGTAATACAGGCGTTAAATAATCTGTAATATAGGTATAGTGGTAAAACACCAGAAATGTGATGTTCTTGTATTTGTTATCCATTTAAGAAACTTCTTGAATATAATCCAAAATACTTCTCCAAGAATGGATTTATTCAAATAATTGAAAGATCATATGGGAGTGTTTCTAGGAAAATCAGGTTCCGAGAAATTTTTGACTAAAATTAAGAGCTTAATACATTTTAATCTAATAACACCAAAAACTAAAATGCAATAAAAATCTCAATTTCGCTAAAAAATTCTCAGAACCTGATTTTCCTAGCAATTAACCCATATAAAAATAGAGAATTAAAGCTGGGAGATACTTATTTCGTATTTATTGTACTATATGCGACTCCTTGGTAATTATTTGTGAAAATACTATTAAATGTGCAAATAAACATCTGAATGGATGCATTGCTAAAACAGCCAAAAAGCATCTTGCATATTCTAATCCTGTTCAGAAAAAAGGAGGAAGAATAGCATCAGAACTAAGTAAAGATGAAATTTATGAGATTTGTGGTAAATTTACTGATTTTCCTAGTTGGGGTTATAGAATTAGATGTGATGCAGACTATGAACTTTGGAAAAAGACTGCATATCGTATAATTAATAGTGCAAAAGTTATCTAACGAACTTGGAGAGCTTTCAAGTTGGGACCTGAAATATGGACGAAACGAGTCTAAAATATAGTGAGAAATGATGGTACTTCCGATAGAAAGAAATACTTAGGTATACTTTCAATTCATAAAAGAAAAATAAATCCTCAAACTCAAGAAGAATATGATTTGTATACTGATGAATATGTCAACTGCATTAAAAAAGCATATAATAAAAATATTGCTCAAAAATATATTAAAAAATATCTAGCTGAACAGGCTACAGGGTATAAGGAATATAATTATTATAATCCTAGTGATTGGATAGAAAGGAAGAAAAACCAGTTATATAATCGGCTAACTACTGTGACATATATAGTTACTTTTATAAAATCATATCAGCAAAGTTATAGATTCGTTGGTTATAGTGGTTGTACTATTATGCTAAAATATTTAGCAAATCCTGAACAATATAGTACTACTAAAGACAACATCAACATTTATATAAACTTTGTTAAAATTTCAGAATATACGCAATATAAATATAAAAAGGAAGGCAAACTATATCTATATAATTCACTAAAAATTAACATATTCAGATCTTTCTATATTATTAATACTATCAATGGAGACTTAACTATTATAGATTTCTCAGATATTAACAATAATGTTGAATATATGCAACGAGTTTTTTAAGTTATAAATTATTTATCAAAATAATACAGTATATCATGTATTCAGTATTTAGCATAATTATTATAATAATATAATAAATCAATTTATTTTTTTACTTCGCTTCACTACAAATGCATGTAGGAAAACATCATCTTATTCTATCTGTATGTGACATAAATAAAACGTGTTTCTGATTTTTGTTAAAGTATATATGATGTAATATATGATAGTCTACAAATCATCTGTGAAACTATACTTGTGCGACAAAATAATTTCACACATAAACCGATCCCTAGAGATAGGACTTAAAAATTATTTTTTAAGTTTTAGTACTTAATAATGTAACTTAATAAGGATCTTAAAAAAGATTTTCAAAAATTACACTTATTAAGTCGACCTAATATTGTATCACATATTGTGTAACAAAACTTTTGTTAAGGTTATCGGGTCTAACTAAATTAATAAAATTTCACTGCTTTTTTGTGTTCAAAATAAACGTAATATTCGTATTACATAATACTTTATAATGATATAAAAAAATTTTTTTTTACGATTTTTTTTAACGTTCTAAATATTAAATCATATAGGATTAATAGTTTTAAGCATTAGAACCATTTAACGACTCCAGCATTCATATAATTTTAATATATTTAAATAAATTTCAAATAAGCACTAAATGGAAATAATTTTCTTGTGGTATTTTGTCTGATTTTTCTAATTCAAACCTGTAAAAATCTCTTATATAGAGGTTTAAAGTCTTCTTTTTTTATAATTTTGGCCTTTATCCTTACCAAATTTTTTTACCTTTACTATCATTATTCTTCAAACTTCTTTTTTTTTAAAAAAAAAATGAGTAATAAACGAGGTCGACGTTCAAATAAAATTTGGAACCATTTTGAAGAAGGACCTAAAAGAAATACTTTGCATAAAGCAGCTATTTGTAATTATTGTGAAAAAAATATTCTTGGCATTTCAGAACAAATGATTAATCATCTTTGTGAATATGAAGATGCTGGTAATGATATTAAAGAAGCTTTTCAAGAAATTAAAAAAAATAATAAAGAAGCAAACAAAAAAAACAAACAGCAGTCATTATCTACTCCTTTAATTACTAATATACCTGTAATAACACCATTACGATTACAACAAATACAATCGGAAGCAAATTTAATTCAATTATCAATAGACAATTATGCAGATAAGCCATTTTTAACATATAGAAAAAAAGCAATTTACAAACAAATTGGTCGTGTAGTTGCTTCAGCTAATTTACCTTTTTCATTTGTTGATGATCCTGAAGTTAAGAAACTATTTGCTTTGTTTAATTCAT
>CAJVPP010002067.1:0-16486 GCA_910592005.1 Funneliformis mosseae
AATGATTTATGCGTTTGTGATATAATTTTACTGATTTATGTAACTCGCATCAGTTATAATAGTATTTTTTATTAGGTGTCACGTGATATAATTCACGATTTTGATTGGTTGACAAATCGGGAAATTTGTGTAACAGGGGACGGTCTCCCTTGGAACTGTATGTATGAGAGAATAATGATGCGGATTTTTTTCGCGATCTTAGAATGTTTATTCGTATAATAAAAAGGATAATATACTTATGGATAAATATATATATTTGTTATTTCATGAATATTAGTTAACCATTTAAAATGGAATAAAAACGGAAGTGGGATGAAAGTGGGTTTATTTCATTCACGGGTCCATTGGTTTATCGTTATCAGGACTCGAAGCGTCTGCGTCTGCCATCGTTTGAGCCAATACTTTACCTGATGGTTGCTCAGTCGTTGGTCATGGATACGAGGTTGAGGCCACTTTGAGGTTAGCGGTTGACATCGTTAAAAAATTCACATATTGCACGTTAACCACGAACTCTGATCTGACGTAATTCAATTCTCTGGTGATCATAATGGAGTTTTTTTCAGATCTTGACTATTTTCCTGTCAATCCTATCGTCAGATTCTAGGTGACGCGAAACTTGTTACCAGTAGTACTACTTTCAGAGTATTCGTTAACAGTGATCTTAAATGATTTCGTCAGTCTCATAGTTTCCACAATGAAACCAGTGATGAATACAGAGATGGAACCAGGAGATAACGTGTCTTTAGTGAGTCCGGTGAGATCACCCACATTTGCTGTCATCTTTATCAGTGTATTTTTTTTTGTTAATAAATAAATAATTAATTTAATTAATTAATTGAAATAGGGAATGGAAAGGTAAAGATATTTAATTTACCTGTAGGGTGTTCTCATGAGGTAGGATACTTTCGGTTTCAAAAAAAGGAAACCCATCTGGATACGGTTGGACTTCTTTGGGACGAAACATATCGCTTAAGAGTTTTCTTCCTTTCTCGCGATCGCTCTTATGATGTAGGCATTTGTCTTTTTCCATGACTGAATGATACAAATTAGTGAAATTTTCGCGGGCATTTTAGTCAACGGGTTCGATTTTTTTTTACTTTAAATAACAATTTTTTCTCTTTCTCTCTAATAATTCTAAAATTCTAAAGAGAAAAAAAAAGAGACGAACCCTTTCTATTATTTAATTAATAATTATTATAGTTATAATTATAAAAAATAAGCAATAAGCATAAGCGTAAAGCATCCAAGTATATATAAAAACGAAGAAAAGACTAATCCATTTTTAGTCATAAATCTAATATAAAAGATGTATTAAATAAGCTTAGCGATATCACACAAGCTTTTCGACATTCTTTTCTTTATGCTAATAATAATTAATACTTTTCACAGATAAATTTGCCTGCTAGACAATTTAAGGGATCATAAAAATTTGGTTTGCTTATTTTCGAAGGAATACGATAGCTATAATATCGCATCAAAACAATTACTAAATTTGTATATTGTGAAAATTGATATCTTCATTATAATCAAAGAAAAATAAATTGTCAAATATTGTTAAAATTTAAGAAACAATAAAAAAATTTATTAAAATTACAAAATAACAAATCCATCCAACAAGAATATTATATTATTATACACATCATATACCGAAATATAATTCTTATTCATCACAAATTAATTCCCAGTCATCAGCAATATCTTGAGCAACTTGCTTTTTAAGAGATGATGACTTATTATTGTTACTACCACTACTACTACTGCCAATACCAATATCCAAAATAGGCGCACCATCTTTTGTGGTACCACTAGAAGTATTGTTGAATGCGTTAGCTAAAATATCAAAAGGATTATTGTTCCCAATTGAAGAAGGAACCGAAGGATTCCTTGGATATCCTTCAATAGCAGGCACACCAAGATTATTTAAAAGTTTTACTCTTTCACGCCATCCTACTTCATATTTAGAATTTACCCAACAAAGTTCTACCCATGCAACGATCCCTTTGGGAACTATAAGATCTTTAACTAAAGTTTTTAGCTTTACTAAAAAAATTTCTAATTCATCCATATGAAAAGAACCAACTGATGGTAAAACAATTGCGTCACCATCTGATACCCATTTAATCTGAAACCTACATTTTCCCATTAATGGTTCTATAGCTTTATGAAGTTCTTCTATTGTCATTCCAAATTGTAATTCTGCTAAATAAATTGCATTGACAGGTTGTTTTGGCTTACGCACTAATTGTTCAAGTGCAGTTGAAGAAGCAGCACTACTATTTGATTTGTTATTATAATTAGAATATGCTTGTGAAAGAAGGATTGGTGGAATTATAGTATCGGTCTTTTTTTTCACAACAACACTTCTCATAGGTTCGACATCAACTCCTTCTGATGACAATCGATAATGAACACATAGCATATGAATAAACTTGCGGTGAGGTGACTTCATCGGTGGTAAATTTAAAGTAGGTTTTTCTGACTTCATAATAAAATCTCCCAAGGTTGTTTCAATATTTCTAGCCCATTCCTTGTTAACGGCAAAATATTTAAATAGATCCTCCTCATATTCCGGAATAGCTTTAATAAAGGGTCTGATAGGTAATGAATAAAAATAAAACAATTCATTAATTATGAAAACACACACATACATTCAATAGAATATTACAAAACTTTACGTACCCATCACCAACACGATCAGTAATCTCTAATGCATCTGCTAGTTTTCTATTTCTTTCGGCTAAAGCACAAAAGTCATTACAAGTCAATTGTCGATTTTTCTTTTCTAACCCATTTTCTGCTGTTACGTTACAAGATACTTCTTGTGAAAGATGACCACATTTACAATTAATAACAATTTTGACCCGACATGGTACATCTTCAGGACATCTTGCTGGGGCATGACATTGTGCGGTACAAGGATGGCCACAAACTTTACGTAGCTTTCCACAAGTTTGAATACATTTACCAGAAGTACTCTGATTCGTTATTAAACAATCACCTGAATGACAAGTGCGTTTACAACGATGGCCTCCACAACTAACTGGTAAATCACATACTTGACCGCAACTTACATTAGTTCTGTGACAAGGTACGTTTCTAACCACGGATTTACCACACATACATTTTTTGTTCACTAAGAAAGGACAAGGTGGACAAGGTTCTTCATCAGTATGACAAGGATGTGCGATATCTGAATGACCACACACTCTGTTTCTAATACAAGTATATGGACATGAAGGAATTTTGTATCCACATTGAATTGGCGGATCAACCTTTGTACGTCCACAAGGACAAGTTAATTCCTCAAATGATGCTTCTAAACAAGGCAAACAATATTCTCTATGGCACGGTAACTGACAATAGTGATTGCCACATTGCAATTTCTTTCCACAAATTAAAGGACAACGATGATTCTCATCATCATCTTGTGTATCGCCCCATCTCTTAGATCTTTTAGGTTTATTTGCAGAGGGACAACATCGAGTAACGCATTGATGTCTACCGCAATTTCTATCGCCATTACAAATTTTATCACAAATAGGTGGTTCACCAGTCTCGCCAATTACTTCAGAGCAAATCCGTTCATACTCCATAGTTCCACAACGACATTTGACGCGTATACGTATGTTGCAAGGCTTACAATCACCATGATGACATGTTCCTTGACATTCATGGCCGCACGAAAGCAACTTTTTGCATATATTACCACAAAGTGGTATTTCCTCAGTACAAGATAACCTTTCATGTCCAAGTAAAGAAATTATGCTTTTAGAACCACAAGGACATGTTTGCACTCGTGATGGATCTAATGGACAAAGTTCAACGTCACCAGTAACTGGGTGACACTCTTTTGCACAAGAATGATGACCGCACTCCAACAGTCTGCTACAAGCATTCTTACATGAGAAAAAGCCAGTCCAAGTGTTAGATTCGCCATTACACTCTTCGTAACAAAAAATAGCTATTCCATCACTACATCTTGCTTCTCGTTCTGTTTGTCCACAATAACATTTTTGTATTTCAATTATATTACATTTAGGACATGTTCCATCATGACATTCCTTCTCACATGAATGTTTACCACAGCCTAACAATTGACCACATGCTTCACCACAAGACTTGCCGTTACCATAATCAGTATCAATACATCTGAGTTTAAAGGTCTTGCGACCACAATAACAATATTGAGCAGGTGCCATAGCAGAGCAAGGAGGACAAGGTCCAGGATGACATAACCTAATTTAAAAATTACGAAATGTTTAAAACTAATTAAATTCAATTTATAACATATATAAGAAATATAAACTTACAAAGTACAATCGTGAGGACAATCACGTTTTCTGCCACAAACATTCCCACAACTATGAGGAGTAAAATATCGATTATTAGACGGATTTTCTGTTTTACCTATGATAATTTACACATCAATTTAGTAAATCATATTGAATTCGAGTATAATAAATAATAATAATACTTACCACAAAAACATTTGTATACTTCTGGAATGACATCACATCGATTCTGGCAGCCTGGACAACGCCATGATGTAGATTCGTTAAATGACTTATTTGCCCATTTTTGAGTGCAATTAAGATGAAAAACTGCCCAACAAATTCCACAACACCAAGTTTTATGATAAGAACGTATATTCTCGCAACAAATCATACATTCGTATGTCGACGTTGATAGACCATGTGTGATAGAAGTAAGTACGTCCTTAATTTCATTAGGAGAGAATTTATTTATTGATGAATTCTTTGGACGCATATATTGACGAGAATTTCTATGATTTGATGATGATGCTTCTGTTTTAGAAACAATAGGTCTTTTGCCTTTTGGATCAGATTCATCAATTTTAGGTTCATTATTATTTCTGTAAACAGGTTGAGAATCCTTTGGATTCTTTGAATGAATTCTCTTTGTTTCACTAGTTGAGGCAGCATTGCTTTGATCTGAATCAAGATTCAAACTATTTGATTGATTTTCATTCTTTGTAATGAGTTCACGACTTTCATTTGGAACTGGGCCACCAGATTTATTATTACGACCCCTATGATATTTATTATATTGATTACTTGGCAAGCTAGAAGTTGAATTTATTGCTGAAGTGTTTTGTCCACTATTATCTTGGGCATTATTATTATTATTATTATTATTATTATTTCGATTTTTACGTCCATAACGATTTTTACTATAACCTCTACCACCATTATTTACTAAACCTCGATTATCAAGTTCTGAAGAATTATCAATATTACTCTGTGTTGAATTATTTTGAATAGGTGATTGTGGTTGTTGATTATCATTTAATGTAGAATTTGCTCGTAATGATGTATTTGCAGTTGAAGTTTCCTGGTTGGAATAAGTATATGAACTGTTATTATAATAATATCCGCCTCTACCACGATGTCCTCGACCGCGACCACGACCCCGACCGCGACCGCGACCACGGCCACGACCACCACGACTGTGATCGCTATGTCCATAAACATTGTCTACTGTTCTAGTATTTTCAGGTCCAAAAGTTGATTCATTATTAGTTGTGGAAGGAGTCGTAATACTTGGATCAACCGAAGACGACATATTAACAAAGTGATTGTATTCAATAATTTTAAAGATAATGAATTTTCTTTAATTGTATTTAGAATTAAAAAAATTAAGAAAAAAAATATATATGTACGTATTAGGGGAAAGAAGAGAGAGTGCGAAGTCTTTTTTTTAAAATAACGTTCACCCGCTACGGTATTTATAATTTTATTTGTGGCGTATGATTTGATTATTAATACTGCGGTACTGCGGTAGCATTGCTGAAGTTCTTTGTATTGCGTTTCATTGCATTTATTGTTTGGAAAGACAAGCGCAGTGCACAGTTAACTCTCCGAGTCAATATGAATCATAAATTATAAAATATAATAAATGTTACGTCTTGTAAAATAAATATTTTGTTACAGCTAATTTCAAAAGTCACGGGACGGACGATCATTTTGCAGATCGATAAAAAAACTCGGTAAACTCGGTAGAATTTTTTGAAATTTTTTTTATATAAAACTGCGGTTGGCTTTTCAGATCCTTATAAATGTTCTCGGAAAAGTCTGGGTTATTATCGGCTGTCCCGTGACTTATGAAATTAGCTGTAAATTAGAAAACGGGAGTTTGAAGCGTTATTGATAATGATTGACAATGATCGCTATGATACAGGAGATAAGGACATTGTTGACATCAATAAATGTTTTTGCTAAATAAATGCTATTAAATATAGCCTTTTACTTGTTTTGTATAGAAGTTGATCATTTTATATTTTAATTTTATATTTAAACTTTCTATTAACCTTTAAAATATTTATTCTACTTAATATTAAAAATATTAAAAAGTAAGAATATGTTATTTAACTTATGAGTTTGCTATTTATCACAGGTGGTGATGATCACCGGTGTTCATAATTCGGGTCGAATTTATAATTCCAGCCGGAATTATAGACGTATGAAAATTACCTTTGTGACAAATAATATGTGATGAATAAGGTTTTCATGGTGAAAAATTCTCAGTTTCTGGAATAAATAGTAAATTGAAAGACATGGGAGGTGTGACGCAGATGACAAATATAGGTTATGTGATAATAGTGATACATAGTAATTTTCTTAACTTTATATATATTTATAAAAAGTAATTTTTATAAATAAAGTATTAGATATATTTAATATTAAAAATAAAAACTTCATAAATTATTAGTATTATTAAATTATTATAATATATAATAAAATATAATAAATGTTTAATATATTTTACAAATCTAATTTTATATTTTAAAAATAATATAATTTAATCTTGATAAATTATATTTAATATTAATATAATGATCATATTTTATTATTTATTATATGAAAAAATCATATTTAATTTATAAAATAAATTTCATTTTTTTGATATAATTTAAATATTATTCATATATTAATAATATAATATTATTAAAATTTTAAATAAATTAAAAATATTATTTTTTTTTGACTTTTAACAATATGATACTATTATAAGTTTTATTAAATAATTATAAGCTAATTTATTATAAAAAGATATATATAAAATAAAATTAAACTAAAACTGCAGCTATCTTTGTAATTCTATTTCAAGTTAATCATTTATTAGTGATCTTTTACAGCTACTTGAAAAATATTTTAACAAGTAAACTTTTAATAAGAAAGCTTAATATAATTATTAATATTATAATACTTTTTCATTAATCTATATGCTTATAAAAAATATTACATTTTTCAGAATTATGAATTTAAGATTAATTTCTAAAAGAAAATAATAAGTTTTTAATTAAATTGTCTAATTAATTTTAAATTATAGTGATCTTTTAGTATAAAAGTATCTATATCACTAAGTTTCAAGAGAGCTTTTTTTATACTTTTAGGCTAAAATATCTATCAATTCAGATTATAGCTAATAACTAATATAACATAAAACTCAAATCACTAAGTTATGTCAAGTCTAAAAAATCTTATAGAATTAATAAGCTATTATGATATTAAAGATCTTTAAAAGAAAAAAAATAATTAGATAATTATTATATAAAATTAGTTTATACTTTTAATAAAAGAAATTGCAATTTTAAATATTATATAAGATCTGCTAAATAATAATAATCTTACATTAGATAATCTCTT
The DNA here is from genome assembly GCA_910592005.1 of Funneliformis mosseae. Taxonomy (NCBI): domain Eukaryota; kingdom Fungi; phylum Glomeromycota; class Glomeromycetes; order Glomerales; family Glomeraceae; genus Funneliformis; species Funneliformis mosseae. The sequence goes on from CAJVPP010002067.1 coordinate 7,668, forward strand.
AATTATGTCAAATAGTAATCAATAATAATTTTTATTTTATTTGTTTCTTTATTTTTTCTATATTTTCTATATAATATATTTATTCTATTATTTTATTTTTGTAATACTTTTAATTTTTATAATTTATTTTATTTCTTTATTATATTTATAATTTATTTAATTTTATTATATATTTTTATTATAACATATATCTATATCTAGTTAATTTATAGCATAGTAAATAGTAATTATAATAAATTAATTTTGTATAAATAGAATAACTTTTTATTTAAGTTGTAAATTAATTTTTTGTAAATATAAGTTTTAATATTATAATAAAAAAATTAATTAAAATATATAAAAATTATAAAATTAGTCAAAATTACATAATCCTATATATAGTTTTAATTGGATAAAAGAAAATAATAAATTGTAAATTTAATATAAAATTATAAATATTATTATTTTAATTTTAATTAATCAAATTTTAAAAATTATAATGATATATATTTTATTTAAATTGGATTACTGAATGGTAAAATAATTGAAGAAATATTATTTATTTTATTTTTTAAATTTTATATTATTATTAAACTTTTATAAATTAATAAATGCATTAGTTTTTATATTATTATATAAAAAATTTTTATTAAATTTAAGTAAAAATTAGAGCTTTAAGTTTTTTATTCTTCTTGTAAAAAAATGAAAAGTTGTAAAAAGCTTTTAATAATAAATAATTATATATATAAGATAATAGTAGGAAAAAAATACCTTAAAGTCTTAAAGTTTAAGAAAAAAATCATTTTACTAAGGAATTAAAAAAAAAGATTTATTATTTAGCCTATATATAATATAAAAATATTAGTTTAGAATATCTTAAATGATAAGATATTTTGTTAAAAGATTTATAGAAAATAAAATTTAATTAATTATTTAAAAGTTAGCTAATAGACTAATTGAATATTTATAATTAACTGTTATTAACAATTTTGGATTTTGAAAATTTTATTTAAAAGAGAAAATTTTTTTTAGAATTAAAACTAATCATATGTGAAGTTGAACCTATATAATGTGTATATAAATGATTAATTTAAATTATAATTTGAATATTAGTATAATTAAATTCTAAAATTTATTTGCTATATAATAAACATATTATATAGATTACAACAAATGTTAAAATTAGTTTTATATAAATATATGATAAGTCTAAAATAATATAATTAGATATTAAAAAAAAAAATTTAAAATAGAAAGAAAAATAAGAGTAAAAGTGAAAGTGTTAATAATATAATTAGCAATTCTTAAGATAATATTAAATAAAAGACAAAAATGCAATATAATGTAAAATTTTATTAAATAATAGAAAAATATCAAGATATATCAATTTAGAAAGAAAAGAAAAAGTAAAAATATTCTAATTCAAAAAATTTTCTGTATAAATTAAATTAAACATATTAATAGTTATTACAAAATTTTTGATTAATTGATTGAATATTTAAATTTTATTGTGATTTCTTGATAAATTAAAAAATCTGTAAAATTCTAAAAAGATAAAACTATATTAAAGTTTATAAAAATACAAAATTATATCAAAATCTTAATAAAAAATTAGCAAAATTAAAATTTAGACATTTTGCCAAATCCAAAATGATTTTAAACAGTAATCTTAGCTGTAATCAAATTAAATAAAATTTATTAGATCGCATTAAATGATAAGTATTATATAAAAATTTATAAAATAAAAACTTATTTAAAATTGGTATTATATTTTAATATTATTAAAATTAAATAATTATATAATATTTATATAATTTGAGACCTTTAAATAGAAAAGGGAAAATACAGAGAACTGCTAAAAGTTTTTAAACACTTTTTGGCTTATTAAAAAACTTAAATTTTTATAATATAAATAAAAAAAGTTTATTAATATTTTTATTAAAATCAGATATTCGCTAAGTTTTATACTAAGTAATTAATACTTAATTGAGTTTCCTTTTGCTTTAATCATAGCTTGAATTCATTATGACATATTATTGACAAAATTTTCAATAATTTGTATCAGAATTTTTCTTTATACCTTATTAACATATCGTTTGAGTTCAGCAATAATGAAAAACATTTTTTTCAATTTACAAATGCTTTTCTTAACATTTACCTACAGGTTCTCAACTGGATTGAGGTCTGAACTTTGAGCTGACCAAAAAAGTTTGCGCAAGCTATTTTTCATGTGAAATTTCTTTACAACTTTTGATATATGTAGATAAATATTATCTTCCTAGAATCAACCATTACCATTTAGAAATACACGCTTTATAGTTTGCATGATATATCTTTGAAGGATAGTGGCATATAAGGTACTAGTTGCTATTTTAAATAATAAAACAACAGGTCTTACATCTTATTTTAAATAGCATTTCTAAAACATTTGACTTGGGCTATGCTTTACTGTTGCAGAAATATAAGAAATGTAATATTCTTCACTAGGTTCTCACCAAACTCTACTGTATTGAGATTGTTGAAATTAAAAAAGGTCAACTCATCACTTTACAGAACTTTTAACCAATTGTTCTTTATCTAGCTTTGATGTTCTAAGCATTATGCAAGATATGCCTTCATATTTGCTAATGAAATTAAAGGCTTTATCGAATAATATAATTATTAATCTAACTACACAAAATACACAGCTAATAGTATGAGTTGAAATATCTTGGCTAATCTTTTTATTTCAGAATTGTTGAATTTTTGGAGTACATAAGTGACAGTTCTTTTTATTATTATTGGTTACAAAATTTTTAAGTAGATTTTATTATAAAGATCCAAGAAGGGATGGTTGATCAGAGCAAAGCCTCGAATTAGTTATTCTGGTATTATCCATTCTTTTTAAAGTATCAAATACTGTTGATATATTACATCTGACTGTTGTGACAATAGCTCAGTAACTATTATTACATTAACAATAAAAAAATATTGCATTGCGTTATTCTGCAGTTAATTCTTTAGACATTTTTTTAGGTATTTTGTGATTAAAGTTTATTTTAATTCAAAATCAAAATAAATAAACTGATCTAAAACTGAATCGAAAATTTCAGTTCAGTACAGTTCAGATTATAAATCTTAAAAATGTCAATCTGAAATCAAACTGAACTGTAAATTGGTAAAAATCCAAATTGAACTGAAAATTTCAGATTAATCCAAAATTTCAGATCATTTATAATGATAATTTCATCATTCTAATTAAATAATCCTTTTATCATTCTTTGAAATAATAATTTAATCATTTAATCAAACAATTTTCTTATCATTCATTTGGAATGATAACTAATTATTTCAAATAAATGATTCTTTTATCGTTCTTTTAGAATGATAATTTAATCATTCTAATTGAATAATTTTCTTATTATTCATTTAGAATGATAACTTCAATCATTTCAAATAAACAATTTTTTTATTGTTCATTTAAAATGATAATTTAATCGTTCCAATTGAATAATTTTTTATTGTTTATTTAGAATAATAACTTTAATCATTCCAAATAAATGATTCTTTTATTATTCTTTAAAATGATAATTTAATCATTCTAATTGAATAATTCTTTTATTATTCATTTAAAATGATAACTTAAATCATTCTAAATGAATAATTCTTTTATCATTCGTTTGAAACGATAATTTTATTATTCTAATCGAATGATTTTTTATCATTCATTTAGAATAATAACTTCAATTATTCTAAATGAACGATTCTTTTATTATTCTTTTGGAATGATAATTTAATCATTTTAATTGAATAATTTTCTTATTGTTTATTTAGAATGATAACTTCAATTATTTCAAATGAATAATTCTTTTATCATTCTTTTAGAATAATAATTTAATCATTCCAATTAAATGATTCTTTTATCATTCTTTTGAAATGATAATTTAATCGTTCTAATTAAACGATTCTTTTATCATTTATTTAAAATGATAATTTCATCATTCTAATTAAATGATTCTTTTATTATTCTTTTAGAATAATAATTTAATTATTTTAATTGAACAATTTTCTTATCATTCGTTTAGAACGATAACTTCAATTATTCTAAAAGAACAATAAATTTAATCATTTTAAATGATCTGAAATTTCAGATTAATCTGAAATTTTCAGTTCAGTTCAGATTTTTTTCAGTTCAAATTAGATTTATAATCCAAAAAAAATCCAAATTGAACCAAAAATTTTTGGATTGAATTTTTTGCAATTTGAAACTGAACTGAAGTTGATCTGAATTAAAAATTTTTAGATTAATTCAAACCATTCAGTGCTTTAAATATTTGTAATAAAAAGTATATTTACATATTAGTATTATGTCTTTTTCTTTTTAAACATTTAAATTTTAATTACAATAATCATAAATATTATTAGGTAGTAATTTAAATATATAATATTTAGTAAATAACATTTTAATTTTACTTTTTGATTTAATATTGTAAAATAATATTTATTTTTTTAATTTCTTACTTTTTTCTAAATTTTTAAAGATTTTAATTAAGAATATATTTATTTTATATTTAAAATACATTCTTTATAGAAATAATTTTTAAATATTCTAAAAGTATTAAAAAAGATTTGATCATATGATTTAATACAAATACCTGAAGATAATAGCATTTAAAGAATATTAAGAACTTATATTTCTTTTATTTTAAAATACTATTTTTTAATATAATAATCATTAAAATTAACAAGATAAGTTTTGAATTATTTTTTAATAAAAAATATCAAAAAGAAAAGCTAATAGAATTTTATTATAATTTTTTCTTTTTTATCTAAAAGCAAATATCTATAATCTAAAAGTTGCAAATATTAATTTATTTAAAATATTTATTAATATTTTAATATTTTGTAAAGTAATTCAAATTTATGAATTTCAATCTATACTGAATTTGCTAATTCTAAAAACAAATTAATTTTCTAAATTTTAGATTTTTTACTAATATTTTATATTTATCAAAATTGATTTTTCAAAAAATTCCAATAAATTAATATAATTTTTTTTTATATTTAGTAATATATATAATAGTCTAAGAATTAGAATAAAATTATTAATAATATTAGAAATTTGAATAGAAATTTTTTGTTCTTTTTTTATTATTAATAAAGTTATTATTTTCTTATAAATAATTAACCTGAAAATTTAGCAACTATTAGTATTATATTTTTTTAAAGATAAATATTTAATAAAAAATTTTTGTAATTATTTTAATAGCTTTTAATAATTATTTAAACTAAAAAAATTAATTCTTTTTTATTAACAAGATATTGATTTATTATTTTGATATTATTTTATAAACGAATCATATAGATAAATAGTTAAAAGTTTTATTCTATTAAATTTATTATATTAATTAAATTATTATTTTGTAAATATATTATAATTTTTATTTAATAAATTAAAATATATATATGTTAATAATAATTAATTCTCTAATTTTTAATATTTCAGGATTATGAATTAAAATATTATTTTTTATTACTAGTATAGAAGAATTGTTTTCTATAATTTTAGTAACATATATTACTATATGATATGTTAATAAAAAAAATTTTTTAATTTTTAAAATTATCTATTGAATAATAAATATTAATATTAAAATAAAATAAATTGTTTTTATTTTTTTCAAAATATTGATTTATTTTATTAAAATGATTATTTAATATATTTATTTTTATATCTTTCTAATATTTTATAAAATATTAAAGTTTCAAGTTTTGTAATATATTAATACATTTAGAAGTAGCATTATATGAAATAAATAAAGTTTAATTTTAATTGAAAAGAATTATTAAATTTATTTTTTATATCAGATAAATGAATAATAAAAATTAACAAGAGATTTTTTGCTATTTTATATATTATTGATTTTTCTATTTAATAAAAAAAAAATATCAACTATTTATTCAAAAATCCTTTTAATTGTAGTTTATTTTCTTTAATTATATTTGAAATTTTTAAAATCTAATTTAATTCTAAATATAATTTATCTTTATCTTTTATATAAACATTTTGATAATAATTTAATTTTTTTTTAATCAGTTTAAATTTTTTTTTTGTATTTATTTATATTTTTTATATATTTTTTAATTTTATTAATTGACAGATTAAAATTATTTTTAGAAAGAATTATTTTATTATAATATTTTATATTTATATCAAATAAATAATTAAATTTAATTTATTATTATTATTTAAATTTAAAAAATAAAATAATTCAGATTTTATATAATCATCATTATTTCTAAAATATATTTTATTAAATTCTTTTGATTTTCTTATTTTACTTTTATTTTTATTTATTTTTATAATTGATAAAAACATAATTGATCATTAATTTAAAAATAACTATAATTTTAATATATATTAACTTTTCTTTAACTTAATTAAATAAATTTTCTAAATTTATATATGCTGAATTATTTTTATCACAATATTTAACTTTACAAAAACTATTATTTATTCTCATTTTATAAATTTATTTAATATATATTTTATTTGTTTTTTAAGTCAAAAATTAAATTAAAATAACTAAAAAAAACTAGTCTAAAATAATAAAATCCTAATCATGTCATATAAAATAAATAAAAGTAAAAAAGCAAACTCATTTTGTGATTATATTCTAATATAATTGAGAAAAACATTAAGCATAAATTTTAGATATCTTATATGATGTTTACTCTTTTGATATATTTTGTGACTTATTATAAATTATAATCAAAATTTCTATTAAATATATTAAACCTATAATATAATGCTTGGCTAATTTGTAAAGCAAAAGTTATTTTTACCTTCTACCTTCTCTAGATAGTCTAAATAGACTTTAATTTTTAATAAGTCATATTTGTAATTATTTATTATGTATAAACCCTCTAAAACTATCAATTATAATAATATTAAAACTATTTATAATCCTTTTTCTTCAATTTGACAAACCTTTTTTTTTAATAAAAATAAACAAGAAGTAATTATCAAATCTTTTATTAACTTTGCTGAGAAATTAACTTATGAATTTTTTTTCAAAAATAAATCTATAATTTCTTTAAAAATAGTAAAAAATCTATAGCTAAATAATATTTTCCTATTAGCAAAGATTTTAGTAATATAGATCTTTTATGCATATTAAATTTTATAATAGAAAATATTAAAATTTTTTCAAAAATATTTATTCTATAATAAACATAAAGTAAATTTTAGTGAATTATTAATGAATTTTAAAAAAAATATAAAAAATAAGTTTACTTATAGAATTGTAATTAATGAAAGAAAAAGATAGTATGATTATTAACTTCAAGATATTTCTATCTTGGCTTGTAAAATCATCATTTGTTTTGATAAGTTGGTCATAAAATTGATTATAAGAATAACAATTCAATTTTTAATCTAATCTTTTAATTAATATTAAGCGAAAATTATAAAGTAATACTTTTTAATAAGAAAATTATTGATAAAAAAATAGTTAGACAATAGATTGATAAAGATTTGCAAAATAGAAATTTTGAAGTATTTAGTGATAAAGAAAATCACATGCTATAAAAAAGAAGACTTAGTAACTCAAATTTTTATAAAAATGACAGAGTTTGTACTTAATACATTGAAGAGTTAAGAAGAAAAGTAAAAAAGATATTAGAATTAATAATATATGAAGATAAGTATATAACAAAGTTCTGGTAATTAGTAAGGATAAAAGAGAGAAAAGAATAAGTTAGTAAATTAATTTAATTTATGAATTTAATATTTAATATTATAAGTATAAATATTTTTTATTTTTTATTATATAATAATCTGTATAGAAGTTATAACTTTGCTTGTTTTTTTTATTTACAGAATTTAAAAATGAAAAATTACAAAGAATTAAGATAAGAGATATATTAATATAATAATTTATACAATTAGTAGTATAATATAGAAAATAAATTTTTATATAATTTAAGTTATGTTAAAAAAAGATAAAATTTTTTCGTAATTGATATAGTAATGCAGTTTAGTTTATAAGCAATTCTTTTTGCTTAAAGGGTAGGTTTAAATTAATATTACCTAAAGATGTAATTATAATCATTAATTATGATTACAAATATTCTAAAAAAATAGTTACTCTATTTATCAGAGTGTAATCTTTAGGTTTCTGATAGGCTTTAGTGGCTTAGCTGAAAATAAATAAAGCTTTTTATTTTATATGCTATTTGTAAACTTTATATTATTTTATTAATATTTCTAACTATTTATACCTTTACTTTTTAAAACAGAAAATGATAGTACCATTCCACTTTGAATGAATAATAATGAATTTTGTTGCAAAATCATGTTTTATGATCATCAGAAATTTGATTTACATGATTTAAAATTTCATTTTGTAGATATAGTAGATTGTAAATACCTTTTTACTATATTACTTACTTCTTAAAAAAGAAGTTCTTTGATTTTTAATGTGTTTTACTTTAAAGTTTTGACTATATTATAATATATCTTTTTAAATAATTTAATTACATTTTTTTCTTAAATGTATATATATTTTAACATTTAATAAATATTAATAAATCAAATAATAAAGTAAAAAAAAATTAATGAAGATCAATAGTTTAAATGAATTAATAAAAACTAAATATTTAAAGTTAAAGAAAATGATTTTGTAAAATTCAGAATGTATTAAAAGAAAGAAACCTACACATTTTAATAAAAAATAATATACATACAGTAGCGGTCATAAGTATCCGACCGCCTCTAACTCCGGCTACAAGTAAGTAAATTCAAAAATTTTTTTTTATTTAAAAAATACATAACCAACTAACTAAAATTAATACATTGT